>BPLR01001870.1:0-58029 GCA_021605095.1 Caerostris extrusa
TGGCTTATTATCTTTCTGATTCCGAAAGTAAAGTACGTGGCTTATAATGTTGCTGTTGTATAAAACACAAGCAAGATAAAAAAAAGAATTCGTTCCCATCGTTAATTCCTGCCTCCCTTACTTTTAAAATATCTATTGTATGTCTAAAATTGTCAAGACTTTTTATACCTATTAAGACATTGAAATTTTAGTCGTCAAACTTCTAAAAAAAAAAATAATAGTTCATATACTTAAACGTAATGAAATAATAGTTGAGTGATTTTAATATTTTTTTCAAAGTGTTTGTTTGTTTAATTGTTTTGTTTAAAAGTTTTTCAGATGTCAGTTCATTTTAACCTGAGGTCGTTTACCACTAATTACAGCAAGTATATAGCCCGTATAACGGTGCTTTTCAGGGTAAATGAACCCAGCTCCTTTAATTCAAGCGTAACAAACTATCCACTAGATTGCTTGCCCCAAATTAATTTGCTTAAAAGCTTAACTTTTTTTTTTTATCCAAACAAAGCCACATTAAAATAGAAATTACAATGTAATTATGGGTGTCAATAAAATTTTTTTTTTTCGATAGAGACAAAAGAAATTAAAATAAAAAGCTATAATAAAATATGCAGTTTTCTCTTTTAATCCGAAATATCTCAATGTTACTTCAAAAATATGTATTATAGAGTAATCCTTTCATTTTATGTATTGCATTACATTGTAGTATGTAGGTTGAGCAGCTGGATTGTAACTGAGTGTGATTGGGTTGAGATACTTGAGGCAGCAGGCTTGAGAACTCCCAGCTTTTTATTTATATTATTATTTTACACATTTTAACTCATATAGATACAGATTCGTAGAAGGATTCCCCTTCTAAGCCGAAACTAGATGTACTTCCTGCATATTTATTTCCTTAGATGCTCGAAATAAACTTTCTCTCCAGTGGTGACAGTCTGTAAGCCAATAAAATATTAAGATAATTGAGCGTTTTCTTTTTACTTTATTTATAGACGCACAAACACCACTCATACAATTAACAACAGATAATATTTAACACGTTAAAGTATATAGATACAGATTCGTGGAAGGATTCCACTTCTAAGCCGAAAACTAGAAATGCAGGAAGCGCCCGGGATGCGCGAAATAAACTTTCTCCAGGTGAGTCTGTAAGGCAACTTAAATATTAAGATAACTGATCGTTTCTTTTACTTTATTTATAGACATACAAACACCACTCATACAATTAACAACAGATAATAACGCATTTAAAGTCATATAGATACAGATTCGTGGAAGGATTCCACTTCTAAGCCGAAAACTAGATATGCATGAAGGCCCAGGATGGAAATAAACTTTCTCTCCGGGTGAGAGTCTGTAAGCCAACAGAAATATTAAGATAACTGATCGTTTCTTTTACTTTATTTATAGACGCACAAAACACCACTCCATACAATTAACAACAGATAATATTTTAACACATTTTAAAAGTCATATAGATACAGATTCGTGGAAGGATTCACTTCTGCCGAAAACTAGATATGCATGAAGGCCCAGGATGCGCGAAATAAACTTTCTCCGGGTGAGAGTCTGTAAGCCAACAGAAATATTAAGATAACTGATCGTTTCTTTTTTACTTTATTTATAGACGCACAAACACCACTCATACAATTAACAACAGATAATATTTAACACATTTAAAGTCATATAAGATACAGATTCGTGGAAGGATTCACTTCTAAGCCGAAAAATTAGATATGCAGGAAGGCCCGGGATGCGCGAAATAAACTTTCTCTCCGGGTCTGTAAGCCAACAGAAATATTAAGATACTGATCGTTTCTCCCAAACACTAGGGGACGCTCTCGCCAATGTATTGGAGGAAGAATAGTTACAATATTTTATTATTAATAAAAAGTTTATATAACTGAATTTTCTCCTCGAAATTCGATTGTTAACCGAAAATTTCAAATTATTCCCATAAAGACCTTTATTTGGTGCCATTTTTTAAATTTTTTTAGTTTAGAAATTATTTCAATATTAAATTTTTATTTATTTGGATAAAAAGTTATAAATAAATAATTAAAAAAAAAATAGTAGAATTGTGTCTGAGAATATTTAGAAGATAACAAATCAATATATATAAGTAATTAAAAATATCATAATTAAAAAAAAATAGTAAATTAAAAATATTTATTTTCACATATAGCATATAAATTAATATTATTATTTGAAATGAACCAATTTGTTTAACCTAATTTAATTTTTTAACACTGAACAAAACTGAGCTTCCCTATTCAGTCTTGTAAATTTTAAATATTTTTGCAAATTAAAAAAATTTTTTGTCATGTTTTTTACATCAAATTCGCTTAAGTGCTCAAACAAAAAACTCTAAAAAAATAAATCTTTTGAAGGTTTAGTTCTAGACCACGAATCCATTCTATATCCCCAGTCTTAATAACCATTAGCTTACTTTAATTTCGTATTTTTGCATAAACCATATCTGAATAGGCGGAATATATTTCTTTCTGAAGTGTGGCTCAAATGTTTTCATAACCATCTGCTTACCCCACTATCGTTTTTTTATTCTCTGTCATGTTTTTTATAATTCTCTTTTTGAAATAATTGGCGCAAACTTTTGATTGTTTTTGTCTTAAATTAGCTCAAACAAAAAACTAACATAATAACCTAACATAATCTTTTGATAAACTAGCATAATCTTTTGAAGGTTTGATTTCTAGACCACGAATCCATTCGTGAAAATAAATTTTGAAGTCTTTCTTGTTTAATTTTTATATTCTTTTGATTTTTCTTAAATTGGCTCAAATGTTTTTTGCTTATCCGTTGGGTGTCTTGAATTGGTATCGTCTGGAAAAACGTTTTACTTTATTTTTATTATAAACTAACATAATCTTTTGAAGGTTTGGATTTCTAGACCTCGAATCCATTCGTTAAAATAATTTTAGGTCTTTCTTGTCTAATTTTTAATATTCCATTGGGTTTTCAACCATGTAGCTTTTATCGATTGGGGTGTCTTGATGTTGGTATCTTCAGGAGAAACATTTTACTTTATTTTTATTATAAACTAACATAATCTTTTGAAGGTTTGGATTCCTAAACCCCGAATCCATTTGTGAAAATAAATTTTAAGGTCTTTCTTGTTTAATTTTTAATATTCTTTTGATTTTTGGTTAAATTGGCTCAAACGTTTTTATAACCATCTAGGGTTACTTACTATCCGTTGGGTATCTTGATATTGTGTGTGCTCGGTGACAGGTTTCTTTTTTTGAACTCTTGTTTTTGTCTCGGGTTTCGTAAGTTAAAAATTTTCTTTTTTTTTGAAATCTAATCGGTTTTCTCACCTGGTAGGTTACCGGTAAACTTTAGTTTGTTTTTTCATAATTTGTCCAAGGTTGTGGTTAATGTTTTAAAGCGTAAAGGAGGGCCTCACTCTCTAAGTGGGCATTCTTAGAGGTCTGAAATGGCAGAAAAAAAAATAGTAATTCTAGCAGCATGGATTTTTCCTCGGAAATAGATCTCAATTTTATCTCTTCTAGAGATATCACATCTAAATTGCATTTAGCACATGAAAATGGAGCGCACTCATTTGTAATCGTATTTGAGGTGACAAATGGCTCAATTCAAGGGCTCATCCTAAAATATTAAAAGATAACATTTCTTCTAAAATGAGCACGTTAAAACACATTGAGTTTATGCGTATCACTAGACAGAATAAATTCATGTTTTCAACCTCTCACTATGATACTGCTAAAGAACTGGTAAATATTAAAGCCATATTGGGAGTTCCGGTAAATGCATCACTTTACCCGGAAAAGATTTCTACCCGTTTCCTTTTACATAACATCCCAACAGACATTCCACTTTCTGAACTTGCTTTGGAATTGGAAGAAGAAAATAGGGTTTCAGTAATAGAACTCAAAAGATTTGCTAGTAAAAGAACAACTCCGACTTTCACCTCTCCGGTTTTAGTTTCAATTTTGGGTACGATATTACCTGAATACATAAGACTGTGGCTAACCCAACAAAAAATTTCGCTATTTGTGGATAAACCACGTCAATGTCGAAATTGTCACTCGTTTTTCTCACCCCGCCTCAAATTGCAAAAAATCTCTTACTTGTGAATTCTGCAGTTCCAATCATCATGTTAATACATGTACCGAACAAACTCCCAAATGCATAAACTGTAGCGAAACTCATAAGGCCACAGACATGAATTGTCCTAGCCGTAAAGCAGAAGAAAAATTTTTACAATTCAAAACCCTCAACAGGCTTTCTTTTGTAGAAGCGCGAAGAATATATCGCGTTCCGAAAGAAGATTCATTTTCCGCTAAAGTAAAAATATCTTCTCCACCTAATTACATTACTAAAGAAGAAATTACTACATTATTTCAACAGCACGCCATGGAAACTCAAAATTTAGTGAAAGAAATTTGCCATGCACAAGCATCCAATTTCCAGGAGTCACTCAAAGTACTCACAGAAAATATAATAACTAGTATAAATTCCCTCAATCAAGCGATAAAGAAACTCTCTTTACCTCCAATGACAAAATTAACATCTTCGGGTAAGGAAAAGAAAAAGATTAAAACTAAAAACCAGAGTTTTGAAACCGCGCAAGACTTCGATTTTATGGGGAAAAAGTCGATAGATCAAGATTATCCTTCTTTAAATTTCTTTACTTCTAATTTAACTTAATTACTGTTATTGAAAATTATAATTTTGCATCTTGGACTCATTGGATTTTTTTTTATTTCTTTGTCGTTGATCAATCTTTATAAACTTTTATATTAATAACTACAACAATGTTTAAAGTGCTACAATGGAATGCTCGTAGCATTCGAGCCAAACGTCCATATCTGATCCAATTTTTTTCGTCAATGTCAGTGTTAGCAATACAAGAAACATTTCTTAATTCTGAGGATCACTTTCACCTACCGGGTAAATTAATTTATAGAACAGATCGCTCTGACAATACACGCAGAGGAGGTCTTTTAATTGCAGTTGATTCTATTTTTCCTAGCAGAGTTTTTACTCTGGCCAACCTTCCGGATTCTGATAACGAAATACAAGCAGTTACAATTCATATTTCACATAAAACTATAACTATCGTTAACATTTATTCTCCAAGGGGTATTTTCACTATTGAATGGCTGGATACAATTAGTCAACAACTTCCTTCTAACTGTATTATTCTCGGAGATTTTAATTCTCATCATCCCATTCTCGGATCCACCTCTTCTACAACTAGTTCAGAAATACTGATCAACTGGATTCTTCAGAATAATCTTAATATTATTAATACTCCCACTCCCACTCATATTACTCCGACTGTTACATCGCTTATTGATCTCTCCATTGCCAGCGCAGACATTTACCCTAATATTTCTTTTTTGCTGTTCACTCCGATCCCTGCGACAGTGATCACCTTCCGATACAGTTATCGTTTCAACTTTCTGCTTCACAAAAAATTTGTAGATCGATCATATTATGGTCTAAAGTCCATCTTTTCCTCCAAGATCAGAAAAATCTTGATCGCACCTTTTCTTCATACTCAGATTTACATTCTTTCTTAACTCAGGCTCTCCTTAACAACAAAAAACTTCATAAAACCTCTCACAGACAAAACCTCCCGTGGTGGAACTCCCGTTGCAATAATCTTTTAAAACAGAAACGCAAATTATTACATCAAGCTCGATCTCAACTCTCTCAAGATTTATGGATTTCATATAAGAAAATTTCTGCCAAACTTCGTCACTACATCTCAGATCTTAAAAAACAATATTGGGATTTTGTGTGTTCCTCTACCGGATATAACGGCAAAATTTATAAAATCATTAAAGCTATTCATAATAGAAACAATATTCTGGATAGCAATAAAATTTTTCATTCTAATAATTCTTTCATTTCAGACCCGACGCAGCAAGCTAATTTATTAGCTACTCAGTTTAATAAAACCTTCGACCATCAGTTTATTCCATTTGATCTTTCTGACAATTACAACCAACATTATAATAGACCAATTACATTTAACGAGCTAAAAGATGCTATCCGCGCTGCTCCTAATACTTCTCCTGGCAGTGACAATATACCTGCAAAACTTATTAAAATTCTTCCTGATTCTTATCTGTTTCATCTGCTTAATATCTTCAATAGTATTTGGTCAACTGGTAATGTTCCTCAGGAATGGTTAACAGCTAAAATTATTCCTATCCTTAAACCCGGAAAAGACAGCACTTCCCCTACCTCCTTTCGCCCTATCGCGTTGACTTCTATTATTAGTAAAATCTTTGAACGTATTGTTCTCAAAAGAATCATTCACTTCACAGTTCATGATAAATTCCACCCCAATCACTCTGGATTTATTCCTTTCAAAGATTGTATGTATTCTTTGTCATTACTGCATCATAAAATAATTGAAGCCAAAAACGACAAAAAATTTTGTATTTTTCTTAAGTTGGATATTTCTGCCGCATATGACTCAATTTGGAGAGATGGCCTTATCTATAAAATTTTACAGGTTGGCATAAAGGGAACTGCTGCCAGATGGATAAACAATTTCATTAATAACAGGAATTTTTATGTCAATTGGAGAAACTCTGATTCTATGAAATTGTTTTCCACTCGTGGTGTACAGCAGGGGAGTGTTCTCAGTGCTTTTCTCTTTACCATTTATATGAGAGATATTTACGAGATCATTCCTGAACATACGGAATGCTTATTGTATGCTGATGATATTTTTCTTTTTAGCAGCGATCATTCTTTGGAAAAAGTCCTTCATAACCTTCAAATAACACTTCATAAAATAATCCAATGGTGTGAAACGTGGAAATTTACCCTTCAACCAGAAAAGTGCGAAGCAGTTAACTTTTCCAATAAAAAACAACAACCAGCTCAACAACTGCATATTTATAATATCCGCATCCCTTGGAAACAACATACACGTATTTTAGGTATCATATTCTCTTATAACCTCACTTTCAAACAACATTTCCAGTATCTCAAAAGGAAAGTTATTAAAAAATTAAATGCTCTTAAAGCAATTGCTGCTAATTCCTGGGGTTGTCGATCCTATCATTTAATTCAAATTACAAATACCACTATTCGTAGTTTACTGGAATATGGAGCTCCGATTTTTATCTCCTCTAGCCATAGTGACTTCCAAATACTTAGCCCTTTATATCATCTGGCTTTGCGTATTGCAGCAGGTCTCCCAAGGTGGACACCTATTCCAGTTTTACTTAAAGAAACTGATCAACTTTCATTGTTTCAGAGGTTGCATATGCTTGCAGAGCGCTTTTTCATTAAACAAATTTCTTTTGATTCCTCGTCTCCACTCACCATTTATCTTAGATCGAGTAATAAAACTCCAAGGTTAAAACGTCCCATTTCTTTACAATGCTTTTTTGCTGATCTCTTAAACAATTTAGACATCCAGCCTTCTAATTTAATTCCTAATTTTCCGCCAGTTAGAGTAAATTCGAAAGTCACTTTTCATCTTGGCGATTTACCTTTTCAAACCAAACAGTTACCTCATCATATCATAAAATTTCTCTTTGAACAATACAAAAATGAACATTGGAAAGATAGAATCATTTTAGCCTCCGACGCCTCTAAGACAGAACTTAAACATTCAATAGCAATCATTAATTCCTTTTCACAAGAGTCTTTATCTGGACAGATTTCAAATCATAATAGTATTTTCACAGGAGAAGCCCTAGCACTCCTGTTAACTCTTTCTACTTATGTTCATTCTGCTCATAAATATATTATTCTCACAGATAGTCTATCCGTTCTTCTAGCGTTACAAAATTGTAACATACATTCTAATCGTATCATTCAGTTTCTGGGTAATAAACTTCAGGATCTTAGCAATAGTATTTCATCAATTGAATTAATCTGGTCCCCAGGACATGTTGGTATTAAGGAAAATGAACTAGCAGACTCCCTCGCGAAATCTGCAACAGATTCAATAATCTTTCATTGGATTTCACCGGAAGATCTCATCTTTCAGCAAAAAAGAAAGCACAACTTAAAGCAACGGAACAGTGGAAGGGTAGCAAATATGCTCAGGAACTCATGCACTTGAATAATATTAAACCTACACACAGACTTTTTCCTAATCATCGAAGGGAAGATACTCTTATATCCAGGTTCCGCACAAAAACATATCCTTGCAACGCAAAACTCCACAGATTTGGCCTAACCTCTTCTCCATTATGTTCAATCTGCAAAACTCCAGAAACAGTGGAACACATTTTGTTCCAATGCAAAAATATGAAATTCCCGAAACAAACTCCAAAGTGCTTTTGGTTATAAAGTTCTTTCATACTCATGGCTATTCGATATGTCTGAAGATGCTTATTATAAAACAACTGTAATTCTACAATTCCTACGAAAAGTCTCGTAACCCCGTCTTCTATGGGGTACCCCATATTGTTTTTTTTTTTTTGTGTTAGCTCTTTATCATTTTTAGTTTCAAGTACTAGTAGTACTTCATGCGTTCTAAATCATCGTTTAAATGCTAAAATGTTTCATCGTTTGATTAGTATTTTATCCATTTCTTTCATGTCCAAATATACTTCTTTTATTGTTATTCTTTTGATTGTTAGAAAGTGTCGACAACGTTTATGGTATTTCAGAAGGTATTTTGGACTCCTGAAATTCAAAAGGTGATTTCAGTGTTTTCGAATTTTTCAATGATTTTGGAATTTTAAATTTTTGAGTGTATTTTAAGGAGGTCTTATTTACACTTCTGCAAATTTGGTTGACAATAAAAACATTAGGATAATTTGAGATAAAGCAGCGTCAGCGAGCATACATCTCAAAGCGCCAAGTCAAGTAAACTTTCTAAAACTATGCAAAGACAACGCTCCCATTGAATTTGTTTGGTCAATTGTTTGTTATTGAAGTACAAGCTAGTGTTGCAAGTAAATGTTTAATTGTTTTAATTTTTTACTTAAATAATAAGTAATTATCTAATAATGTCATATATATATTATCTAATTTGTAGTGAAAAACACTACTTATATATGAATAAATAGATATTTTTCTAATGAATTAATAGATAAGTTATTTTTTATCAAAAAACTTTATTTATGCGGAGTACTATTTATTGTAGTCAAGAAAAGTTTTGTGACTTTAAAAACTTTGAAATTTTGTAAATTGTAATTTTTTTGACTCTTCCGACTCAAAAGGTTGCCGACCCCTGGTCTAGCTTACTTACTGTCCATTGTTTGTCTTGATATTGGTATGGTCTGGCGAAACATTTTACTTTATTTTTATTATAAACTAACATAATCTTTTGAAGGTATGGATTTCTAGACCACGAATCCATTCGTGAAAATAAATTTTGAAGTCTTTTTTGTTTAATTTTTAATATTCTTTTGATTTTTGCTTAAATTGGCTCAAACGTTTTCATTACCATCTAGTTTACTTACTATCTGTTGGGTATCTTGATATTGGTATCGTCTGGAAAAACATTTTACTTTCTTTTTATTATAAACTAACATAATCTTTTGAAGGTTTGGATTCCTAAACCCGAATCCATTTGTGAAAATAAATTTTGAGGTCTTTCTTGTTTAGTTTTTAATATTCTTTGATTTTTGCTTAAATTGGCTCAAACGTTTTCATAACTATCTAGCTTACTTACTGTCCATTGGGTGTCTTGATATTGGTATCGTCTGGAAAACATTTTACTTTATTTTTATTATGAACTAGCATAATCTTTTAAAGGTTTTGATTTCTAGAACTCGAATCCATTCGTGAAAATAAATTTTGAGGTCTTTCTTGTTTAATTTTTAATATTCTTTTGATTTTTCTTAAATTGTCTGAACCGTTTTCACAACCGTCTAGCTCAGGGATCGGAAACCTGCGGATCTTTGAATGTGAAGCTGCAGCACTTTAATTCCAAACGCAAATATAATTTATTTATCAAAAAAAAAAAACATTTAAAAATCGTTCAAACATGTATCTACGTAACGCAACAAGAGTGGACGGCTTTAAAAGAAATGTCGCGAGTTAAGGCACTTATATTCGACGCATGGAATAGTCTTCCAGATTGCTACAGTGAGGTGAAGAAGTTGGCATTTGGAGTGCTGACTATCTTCGGATAGACATGTTCGTGCGAGCAAGCGTTCCTTTGCTTGAATATAATTAAAAGTAAAGTAAGAAGCCGATTGAGAAATGAAAATTTAGAGTCGTCTTTGAAACTCAAAACAACAAGTTATGAGCCAAATTTATCCAAACTTTCTAAAACTATGCAAAGACAACGCTCCCATTGAATTTGTTTGGTCAATTGTTTGTTATTGAAGTACAAGCTAGTGTTGCAAGTAAATGTTTAATTGTTTTAATTTTTTACTTAAATTATCTAATAATGTCATATATATATTATCTAATTTGTAGTGAAAAACACTACTTATATATGAATAAATAGATAAGTTATTTTTTATCAAAAACTTTATTTATGCGAGTACTATTTATTGTAGTCAAGAAAAAGTTTTGTGACTCTTTAAAAACTTTGAAATTTTGTAATTGTAATTTTTGACTCTTCCGACTCAAAAGGTTGCCTACCCCTGGTCTAGCTTACTTACTGTCCATTATTTGTCTTGATATTGGTATGGTCTGGCGAAACATTTTACTTTATTTTTATTATAAACTAACAATCTTTTGAAGGTTTGGATTTCTAGACCTTGAATCCATTCGTTAAAATAAATTTTGATGTCTTTCTTGTTAGTTTTTAATTTTCTTTTGATTTTGCTTAAATTGGCTCAAACGTTTTCATAACCATCTAGCTTACTTACTGTCCATTGGGTGTCTTGATATTGGTATGGCCTGGAGAAACATTTTACTTTATTTTTATTATAAACTAACATGATCTTTTGAAGGTTTGGATTCCTAAACCCCGAATCCATTTGTGAAAATAAATTTTAAGGTCTTTCTTGTTTAATTTTTAATATTCTTTTGATTTTTGCTTAAATTGGCTCAAACGTTTTCATAACCATCTAGCTTACTTACTATCCATTGGGTGTCTTGATATTGGTATCATCTGGAGAAACATTTTACTTTATTTTTATTATAAACTAACATAATCTTTTGAAGGTTTGGATTTCTAGACCTCGAATCCATTCGTGAAAATAAATTTTGAGGTCTTTCTTGTTTAATTTTTAATATTCTTTTGATTTTTGCTTAAATTGTCATTTATTTATCAAAAAAAAAAAAAAAAACATTTAAAAATCGTTCAAACATGTATGTACGTAACGCAACAAAAGTGGACAGCTTTAAAAGAAATGTCGCGAGTTAATTCACTTATATTCGACGCATGGAATAGTCTTCCAGATTGCTACAGTGAGGTGAAGAAGTTTGCATTTGGAGTGCTGACTATCTTCGGATAGACATGTTCGTGCGAGCAAGCGTTCCCTTGCTTGAATATAATTAAAAGTAAAGTAAGAAGCCGACTCAGAAATGAAAATTTAGAGTCGTGTTTGAAACTCAAAATAACAAGTTATGAGCCAAATTTATCCAAACTTTCTAAAACCCTGCAAACCAACGCTCCCACTGAATTTGTTTGCTCAAATGTTTGTTATTGTTTTTTTTTTATTTTAAGTACAAATTGCATTGTTTAGTAAAAGTTTAAATTTTCTACTTGAATAACCATGCAAAGCCATCGCTCCCATTAAATTTGTTTGCTCAATTGTTTGTTATTGAGGTACAAGTTAGTGTTGCAAGTAAATGTTTAATTGTTTTAATTTTTTACTTAATAATAAGTAATTATCTAATAATGTCATATATATATTATCTAATTTGTTGTGAAAAACACTACTTATATATGAATAAATAGATATTTTTTCTAATGAATAAAAATAGATTAGTTTTTTTTTATCAGAAAACTTTATTTATGCGAGTACTCTTTATTGTAATCAAGAAAAAGTTTTGTGGCTCTTTAAAAACTTTTTAAATTTTGTAAATTGTAATTTTTGACTCTTCCGACTCAAAAGGTTGCCGACCCCTGGTCTAGCTTACTTACTGTCCATTGTTTGTCTTGATATTGGTATGGTCTATCGAAACATTCTACTTTATTTTTATTAGAAACTAACATAATCTTTTGAAGGTTTGGATCTCTAGACGTCGAATCCATTCGTGAAAATAAATTTTGAGGTCTTTCTTGTTTAATTTTTAATATTCTTTTTGATTTTTGCTTAAATTGGCTCAAACGTTTTAACATCCATCTAGCTTACTTACTATCCGTTAGGTGTCTTGATAATGGTATCATCTGGAGAAACATTTTACTTTATTTTTATTAGCAACTAACATAATCTTTTGAAGGTTCTGATTTCTATATTCCTCGAATCCATTCGTTAAAATAAATTTTGAGGTCTTTCTTGTTTAATTTTTAATATTCTTTTGATTTTTGCTTAAATTGCTCAAACATTTTCATAACCATCTAGCTTCCTTACTGTCCATTGGGTGTCTTGATATTGGTATCATCTGGATAAACATTTTACTTTATTTTTATTATAAACTAAGATAATGTTTTAATGGTTTGGATTTCTAGAACTCGAATCCATTCGTGAAAATAAATTTTGAGTTCTTTCTTGTTTAATTTTAATATTCTTTTGATTTTTGCTTAAATTGGCTCAAACGTTTTCATAACCATCTAGCTTACTTACTATCCGTTGGGTGTCTTGATATTGGTATCATCTGGATAAACATTTTACTTTATTTTTATTATAAACTAAGATAATGTTTTAATGGTTTGGATTTCTAGATCTCGAATCCATTCGTGAAAATAAATTTTGAGTTCTTTCTTGTTTCATTTTTAATATTCTTTTGATTTTTGCTTAAATTGGCTCAAACGTTTTCATAACCATCTAGCTTACTTACTGCCCATTGGGTGTCTTGATATTGGTATGGTCTGGAGAAACATTTTACTTTATTTTTATTATAAACTAACATAATCTTTTGAAGGTTTGGATCCCTAAACCCCGAATCCATTTGTGAAAATAAATTTTAAGGTCTTTCTTGTTTAATTTTTAATATTCTTTTGATTTTTGCTTAAATTGTCTCAAACGTTTTCACAACCATCTAGCTTACTTACTATCTATTAGGTGTCTTAAAATTCTTGGACTTCGAAATTTATTTTCACGAATGGATATTCGTAAAAATAAATTTCGAAGTCTAGGAATCTCCACATAATTTCATTTCTTATATAATACCTGACGAAAAGCTGACAGAGCCTTTTGGAAATTAATTTGTATCGCTTTAGTAGTAATACTTTAATTTCTTTTCTTAGTTTTCCCATCATATCTTTTTTTTTTTTTTCACGAGTGATTATTTGTACAACATCATACAGCAAAAATTCCGTTGGTTGTTTACCCACAGTTCTCTTCTAATTTTGGGCCCTTTTCCAGTATGTCAAATGGTATCATATAGATGTTGCTATCTTTACATTTGGGTTCAAACTTCTGTTGAATGTCGTATAATTTTAGTTTCGGCATCAATAGAAAGAAAGGGTCGTAAAAAATAGGTGGATGAGATGGAAGAAAATGGAATATCAGTTTAGAGGACATAAAAAAAGATAGCATAGTGAAAATTCCTGGATGTTCTGAGTGCATTGCAGAAGAAATAGGCGAGTGGTTGAGATGTGATTCTTCGGAATCTGATTCTTAATTCTAAAAGTGCTAAAAAAGAACTCATCAATGAACCAAAAGATGATGACGACATTTCTATTGAGCCAAACGTGAGGCCATCAGCTAGTGAGGCAGTCTTGGCACAGTGCTAAAATGGACGAAACAGGAGCCTAAATGAAATCACCTACCAACTGCTTACCATCTTGTGGATGCGAGACTTAGATGCGAAGAGACAAGTAAAGATTGTGAAACAACTGACTTTTTGATATTGATACTGACTTTGATACAGTATGTAAGTACAAAATGAAAACAACATTGTTTTGTAATCATTAAATTAATACGTTATAAGCAAATTGTGATTTTTTCTTTTTAGATATAACCTCTTTTTGGTCAATTATCCAATTATCTGTATGTTCGATTCTTCAGATCGGGCCCGGTCTCAAGTATCTTTTCTAATAGTTCTACTGTACTTAAATTCATCAGAACCACTAATTACTTTTCGATATTCACCCATATTAAATCAAGCAAATTAAATATAATTCGATGTTGTTTTCTTTATTCTTCATTCAATTTCGAATATTGAATGATTTTTCTGTAGATATTACTTGAAATATAAGTGAGGTGATATTTATTTTTCTTTTTAGTCAATATACGTAATAATATATGCAGGAAGGCCATAAAATAACTTTCCCCTTTTGCAGGCATCTGCAACTAAAAAAATTAATGAGCAGAATGTAACCAAATTCCTTATGCAAGTTGTGGAAGACATCGGGAGATGATTCTCACAAAAAATTCCCCCTCAAAAGTCGTCGTTAGCCGTCATTTTGGCGCTTCTATCACGTATGCACTATAAGTCTTGCACAGTCGTAGGTTTTTCAAATTTCCTAGTCCTTACATGACAGCAGTTCCTTTTAAAATGAGGTTTGGTTTGTCACTCTACGGTCATTTTGTGCACATTTTAGGCTAATTAGACCAGGACCTATAGCTTAACGTGTATTCCGAACCCCTCACAAACATCCATGCCACCGCCAGGATCCGAACCTGAAGCCTGTTTTTTACCAACGCCCAGAGCTCTAGCCAATTGGCCATCAGGCCGCTTTTAAATGGCGAGAGCTAACTTTCAGTCAGAGGTTCTTTGATTGTTCTTAAAATGCTTTACCCGTAAAGCTCTTTTACATGGAAGATTTTGATAGAGGACTAATTTTGATTTTTTACTTAGAAGACAGTAGCATATATTGTTTAGGGAATATAATGCTGTGGCCGCTGTTAGGAATTTAGAAGGCTACATAACTTGCGTAAAGGTTCTTTGTCTATTGTAGTACTGAGACATGATAAAAAATTCGTCAGTATTGATCGATAGAAGTTAGAGCCGGTAGAGGACAAAAGCACTATCAGACGATGCAGAAACAGAAGTGATCCAAACGGGTAGTGCAATAGCTCACAAAACAGATACGCTTATGCTACTGTTTGGAAAATATGTAAAAATGTTGCGTTTCTATCCATATAAGGTCGGTCGTGCGCAAGAACTGAAAGTGACAGATTATGAAAAGCACCGAACTTTTTGGCGATAACGTTTCGTGCCCGGATGGAAATTGATAGTCATTGGCCTTGAAAATATTGTGGGGAGATGATGCTCATTTTTATCTGAATGAGTCGGTCAATACTCACAACTGACGAATTTGGACATCTGAACGGCCCCATCTGAACGGTCAAGTACCACTGGATTCTCTTAATATAACAGTGGTGTGTGGATTCACTGCCGATTTTCTAAAAGGATCATACTTATTTGCGAATATCACTCCTACAAGCCCTATTACCTGCATCGATTACTGCTGAGGAATATCGACAAATGATGAAAATTTTTGTCAATCCTGAATTGCAGCAAAGACAGTGCTTGGACACGACAATTATTTATGCAAGATGGAGCATGTCCACATATTCTTCGTTCAGTACATAACCTTTCAATGGCTGTATTTTAGTAATCAGCCAATATTTTCTAACAGAATGTTCATCCCAAGTGACTTTTGGCTGTGCGGATACCTTAAATCGTTATGTATGCTGGTGCGCTACAAACCTGAATTCCTTGAAAGAGAACATAAGACAAGTTGTAACAAACATACAAGTCGACAGTTTACGCGCACCAGTAGAAAATGGACACTGGATGCAATATCTTGTACACAAGAAAGATCAGCACATTGAAAATGTGCCACTTGATTCTGGGAAGTCAGTCAGTTTGTAATTTTCGGAATTCCTTGGCTCCCGCAGGAGCCTTACTCCTGTCTGCAAAGTAAGAAGCATGGTAGGTAAGGTTCATGAAATAAAAAGTCAAAGCAGCAAGTGGCCAAGGTCTGTCCCAGTTCGAAGTAAGTTTAAAAGAGCAACGGAAAAATATATAAATATATATATTTTTAATAATATAATTATATAAAAAAGAGCTATTAAATTAAAGTAAAATAAAAAGCAAAATCAATTAAGAATACACCACAGAATGGAGTTACAGCTGCTAGAAATGATGACTAGAGGAACAGGTCAGGGTGCTCCTGACGACTGAGCCAGTTCGTCTAGGTAGTTGCAGGTTATGTAAGACCGCCCTTGGGCGTTTAGCATTCTCCGCCAAAGAGAAATCGTATTTTCGGAAGATTACGAATTTCCTTGTTCGGGATGTGATCAAGATTTGCATAAAAATTTTCCGCAAGCTTGAGCATAAAATTTTGAATAGAAGGGAGGGCAAGACTATGACGAATGTCATCATTTCTAAAGTACCAAGTAGAATTTGTGATCATGCGCAAAAGTTTATTTTCTAGAATTTTAATATAATTAATGTGGTACTCGCAGCAGAGCCCCAAACCGGACTCGCATAAGTTATGATGGGACGTATATAGTACATGTAGATTAGTAATTTATTATCGAGAGGGGGAATTTCTATTAATAAAAAGGCATGCGAAGACAGGTGTTACATTTCTTTTTAATGTGATTAGTATAAGTTAATTTACTGCCAAGAAAAACTCCCATATATTTAGCATTAGTAGACCAGTTAATTCGCCGATTAGAAAGGTAGATGTTAGGAGGAAGAATCTTTCTCCTCGTGAAAAGCACAGCTTCGGTTTTGTCAACATTAATTTTGATTTTCCATCTTGTGAGCCAAGCTTCGAGGTGTGTGAAGTATTAGTGAAAGATATTTTGTAGATCTTGGATATTTTTGTAGATGCAATAACCGCATCTGCGTAGATACCTAATTTAATGTGTGATATTTGTGGGATGGCATTTATGTAAATATTAAATAAAATTGGACCAATCAATGAGCCCTGTGGTACTCCTGCATTAATATTTCTGTGTGATGAGAGAGAACTATTGACTTCAACTGTAAAGGTTCTATTGGTTAAGTAAGATTTAATGAGTAAAATTAAGTGAGTAGGAAATTTATAGGCACTTAATTTGTGTATAAGACCATCGATCCAGACTCTATCGAATGCTTGGCTACATCTGGAAAACAATGGCCGTTAATACTTTTTTGCTGAGTTCTTCAGAGATCATTTCCGTGACGCGAAGAAGTTGATGAGTGGTGCTAACTTTAGAAATGAAACCAAATTGTTGAGGGATCATAATAGAATTTTTAGAGATGTGCTTTTTAATTTTTTTGAGAATAACAAATTCAGTTAATTTAATAATAGTAGAAAGAAAGAGAAGGATCTATAATTAATAGGATTAGAAGGATCCTTTTTCCCGGTTTGAGAATAGGCAAAACAATTGCTTCTTTCCAGGATTGTGGAAAGTATCCTAATTTAATAATATCATTTATTAGTTTCGCTATTCTACAAATAACAATGAAGGGAAGATTTTTTTAGTATTTTGTTAGTAATATTATCTGCACTAGGTGCTTAATTAATTTTTAGATTATTAATATATTCATAAAGAGTAGAAACTTTAGTGTTAGTAACTTTATTTGATTGGTTATTGATTTTAGTAAAAGGATAGAATTACTAACAGTAGTATTAGTTGCAGGATTAGAAATGTTATTAATTTGGAACTGATCCTGAAGGCTATCCGTGAGAAGATTTGATTTATCAATATCATTAATAATAACCGTAGAAGTCGAACTTTTAAATTTGCAACTTTAATGTTGCTACCTTTTAATTTCTTTATAGTCCGCCAAATAGAGCCATCAGCTGGATCCAGAGCCTGAATACGATTAGTCCAAGAGGTTTGCGTGAATTCATAAATAGCTTTTCGAAGCTTGGCTTGCGCTCTATTGTAATTTTGTTTTGAAATCGGATCGCGGTAGATTTGCCATGTTTTACGGGCTCTATTTCTGTCGGCTGTAAGTGATTTAATATGAGAAGGCATAAAGTTAATTTTATTGGTTTTAATCGGTTTTGAGGAGTTAGTATAAGCAATGTAAATAAAATTAGTAATACGGTTGACCTCCGCGTCTATTACTAGAGGGGTGTCAAGATCTGGTTTATCAGGAGGAGATTAGAAATGATCTTTTTAAATTTAGACCAGTTAGTAGAAACATTGCGGGTTAGTTCAAGAGTTTGATAGGTGAGTGAAAAATTCAACATTACCGGATTATGATCAGAGGAGAATTCCGCTAAGGATTCAATGGAGAAAGGGACATGAAAATTATTAATTAAAGTGGAATCAATAGTGGAAGAGGGAAAATTAGCGATCCTATTGGGAGTGGGCGGTGCAAAAATTTCAATGCCGGATTGACTGGCAAGTTTAACAAGAGCTTTGCCCGTGCTGTCATCACGTTTGCATCTCCAGGATGTGTGATGCGCATTAAAATCACCACATAGGATCGAAGAGTTATTAATTTTTAGGATATTGGAAAGGTCATTAATTAGGTTAGTAGGGTTAATAGTACAGGAACATAGACAGATGCAATGGAAATGTTGCTGAAGTGTGGAGTAGGAATAGCAACTACGGTTGCCTGAATATCAGTAAGATTGGTAGGAGAAACGTTTGTGTGATTAATATTATTTTAAATAAAAATGGCTGTACCTCCACGAGGTCTGGAAGTTTGATTACCTTCATTCCTATAGAGTAAGTAATTCGGAATAAAAGAGATTCGATTGGGTGCAAGATGGGTTTCCTGTATTAGTATTAAATCAGGGTTATGGATATTAGTAAAGTTAACTAAATCATGTATTTTAGACATGATACCATTTGCGTTCCAATAACAAATTTTGAGCCCAGTAACCAGCATAACCATTATTTATTAGTAGCACCATTTTCAAGGCAAGTAACCATAACTTGCAGTTTATCCAGAGAAGAGTTGCAATTAATTAATTTATTATAGATGTTTTCAACACCGCCAAGGGTGTTGAAGATGTTAATAAACTCGTTGAGAATGTAAAGAACTTTACTAGTACTAATGTTAATTACATTTAAATTTAAGTTATTGTCGTTGCGCTGATTTCCTGTGGCGGAGACCGGTGCTGGTGAGTGACGTGGAGTTCCCTGCACCACACTAACAAAAGGAGACTCTCTAGGTGATTTTTTTGCTAATAAAGGCGCGCTTGGGAGGATCGGCGTTTCTATAGGCTGGCGCACGTGGCTTGGGGAATTTGGGACAGCCCCTCCAAGCGGCAAGATGTCCGATCTTATTGCAATTAATACAACTGGGATTTTCCAGGCGTTCTTTTGCGGGCAATCTTTAATGTAATGGTCGCCGCCGCTTTTCAGGCATCTTTGTTTGTAATTACAATTGGCCGAGGAATGATGGAAGTAATTACAGGAAAAACACTGAGTTGCGCCAGGTTTCCTGTTAAATTTCTCGACTCTCACCGTAAGATAGAGAAGTCGGTTGATATCGAAGATTTTTTCATTTTCCTCGCAGCGGAGGTAAGCTGCCATACTGGGATGCGAGCTTTGGTTTTTAGTTGGAGAGCTGAAGGATTTTGTCGATCTTAAAACCTAACTCTTTGAGTGCTTCCGCAATTTCATTTTCCATGTAAGTAATTGGAAGTCCTTTTAGTACGGCTTTCAGAGGCTGAAGACTTTTCGGAGTAATGACAAAGTACTCCATGTTGGTGGTTTTTAAATAAGTCGTGATTTCACGATGTTGATTCGCATAAGCGGAAAAATTTTTTAAGTGCTCTCCGGCAAATTTTATCCTGATATTTCCGTTAAAGGCCTGGTTAATTTCCTTAATTTTTTTCTTTCAAATTTTCCATTTGCCTAACCATAATGGGTGGCATTTTTGGCTCAGTTGCGGTGCCCTGCTCTTCTCCAGCAACAACCTCGTCTACTTTTAAGTTGAAAAACTTATTTTCTAGTCTAACTTCTTTTAATTTATCATTAACTAATATCTTAGCTGTGTGCCGTTTAGGTGGAACAGAGAAATTATCACTAGCAGTTGCTCTTCTTTTTAGTTTTATTATTTACTTTAGCATTGCTATGACGACTGCAATTAGTTAAAGGACGCAGACCAAGGTCACTTACCGTTTGCTGCAGTCGCTTGATTTCTTCTTCCAGGTGGAGGACAGCTTGATGCGCGTGTCGAACATCATCGGGTTCACAGCAGTTTTGAGTTGGGTCTGTAGATCTCCAATGTTTCTACCACGTATCATTAACGTAAGACATACATCTGATTCAGAAAGAGTCGAGGGTCCAGAAGGGGCTGAGGCAGCAGGAGCAGCAGCACTAGCAGGTACTTTCAAAGGGCTCCGAAGGGAGCCGTTCCCCTGCGAAGAACGATCGTCAACCATGTCCATCATGTTATCCAATCCAGTTTACAATACTTTATTCAAAATAACAAACGCTTCAACTTCAAAAAATCCACAACAATTGACGAAAACACCTCAGCAGAGATCAAGTAATCTTAATATGCAACTATCTTAGAAAGCGAAAATCAGAAATCAGTTAAACTTATACTTTGATCAACATCTCCAAAAAAAGTTTATGCAAGTCAACGATAGACGGAAATTTAATTGATTCTGGGAATACTAATGTTCATTAATAAGAAATTATTTTCCGTAAGATTTTGCTGTTACTCATTTCTACATTTTCTTATTATTCGAACACTAAAATGAAATTTGATATAATTCATTTTCCTTGCATTCACTGCAACTATTGACTTTTTTTCGTTTCTAACAGCTCCGAAATCACATATGAGGTAGGAAATTTGAAAATCTATCTAGATTGTAAGAATTTCATAATGTGTAGGTGACAGCAGCATCAAAATATCCCCTATTTTTTTAGGGAAATCATCACCCCATGTCTTCCACAGTGTGTATATGAAATTTGATTTCATTCTGTTTAGCTGCAGATGTCTCCAAATAGGGAAAGGTGTTTTATGGCCACCCCTGTATAGTAATAACATACATTAGTAGTATATAATAAACTCTTGTTTGTAAAAATTGCAACACCATGAAGGAATCGTCATAATTGAATGAAATTTAATACAGTTGAGTGGTAGTGGTACAAATAAATGATTAAATGTTCAAAGCAAACAAACAATAACAAGAGATCGGAATCAGTATTTTGTGTAGCCACCACACGCCGCAATAAGTGCTGTTACACGACGTGGCATGGAGTCAAACAAATTTTGAATGTCTGCCTGAGGAAGAGCATTCCATATTGTTTGTATGCGCACCTAAAGTTCGTCTGCAGAAGCAACAGGACGAAGATCGCGAGCGAGACGCCGACCAACGAAATCCCATTCTGGTTCAATTGACGACATATCCGGGGAATTCGCAGGCCAAGGAAGACGCTGTACCTGCCGCGTTGCAAAGAAGGATTGAACAGTCCTAGCGATATGAGGGCGGGCATTGTCCTGTTGAAATACAGCGCCTGGCAAGCTTTGAAGGAAGGGAACAACTTGGGGCTGTAGACTTCACTGATGTACCGGTTGCTGTTCAGATTGCCCACAATTCTTAGCAATTGAGATCGTCTATGATATGCTATGGCACCCCAGACCATAACTCCGGGTGTTCGTCCACTGTGGCGTTTGATAATGCACTCCGGAAGGTGGCGTTCACCGGCATAGCGTCTGACACGAATGCGGCCATCATGGTACCACAAATTAAAAGCGGGATTCGTCAGAAAACACGACATGCTGCCAATCAGCACACCAGTCTCTATGCTGAGCGGCCCATTGTAGCCGCGTGAGAGGGATCCTGTATAAATTAGTCCTTGCGCGCAGTCCACGCTGCAGCAGACGTCTACGAATTGATGAAGTACACAATGAAACACCTGTAGCTATTGACCACTGTGCTGCCAATTGTCTAGAGGAAGCTGTACGGTCCATCAGCGCCATGCGGACCAGGTGTCTATCATCGCGAGCTGACGTCACATTTCGGAGTCCACTCCCGGATTTCCGAGTTGTCCGACACTCGTTCGTCCACTGCTTCCAAAGACGCATCACTGTGCTGCTGTTACGCTGCACACGAGCGGCTACTGCACGATAAGACAATCCAGCTTCACGAAGGCCGATGATTCTCCCCGTTCAAACTCTGTAAGTTGTTCAAATCTCGCTCTCTTTCGTCGAAGAGGCATAAGTAACGATTGAGCTAACGTTTACCACTAGCAGATAACCACCGATAACCGTACATGCCTCGCTACAGCCATCTATTTATTCGGATCCATCCGCCGTTCAGAGGGCGCTACGGATTTGAAATTCTAATCATTTGAATATCATGCGCTAATTTGCATTTCCTGGAAATTTCAGCTCACTCGCGTAAGTCCTTCATGGTGTTGCAATTTTCACAAACATGAGTTTATATGAAAAGAAATTTTAACTAAATATTGCAATTACAGTTCGTGTTGAATATAACTATAAATAATCGCCATTGACCTTGAAACACTGATCTCAGCGCATTGGAAGTGAGTGAATGGCGTCAGTGTGGAAACTCTTGGGTTGCTGACGGGTCCAGTTTCCCACGCTGTCCTGCACTTCCTTGTTACAAGTGAACCTCTGACCTTTGAGTTTTTATAAGAGGCCGAAGATATGGGACAGTCATGGTGGGGTATCGGGGTTGTCAGAAGGATATTGTAGGACCTCCCATCGAAATCGTTAAAGGAAATCGAGAGAATCTTCTTTTCCACATGTGGTTTAGCGTTGTCATGGAGAAGCACTATCCCCTTCGAAATCTTGTCCCTGCTCTTGTTCTTGATGGTCTGTTTGAACCTCAGCCACTTATTGCAATATTACTCAGCGTTAACTGTTGCAGCCCGTTGTAGCCATTCGATGAGTGGAGATACTTCATCGAAAAAGAAACTGAGCATCACTTTTACAGGCTTCTGGAAAAGATATGGCTTTTTTTTTTTTGACTAGGGGGAGCCTGAATGCCGCCAATTCGCGCTCAAACGTTTAGAGGCAGGATCGGAATGGTGACACTAAGTTTTATCACATGCCACAATCTTAGCAACGAAGTCTCTTCTTTGTTTCGCGTATTTCAACAGGAAAAGCCAGGCAAACAACCATTCTCACCATCTTCTGATTCTCTGACAAGTGCTTGGACACCCACTGTGCACAAACTTTGTCACAAGCTTTTTGTAGATTATGTTATGTACTGCTTTTTTCTTGTTGACAGTTCAACAGCAATTTCACTTGTGGTGATCCGACGATTCTGCCTTATGGTCTCGTCCACAGCCGAAATCGTGGTACTGTTGATCAACAACGTCCGCCTGTTCCAGGGCGTGACAAATCTTTGATGCTTATGCGTCTCGTCTTACAAAAAGTGACATCGTCGGCATGTGGTGCATCGTACCTGACGCTGCTCTCCGTACACTTCTTTCATCGTGCGATATGTTTGTGAGGCATGCTTTCCTTCTGTTCTGCGCGAAAAAATTGGATAACTGGTCTTGTGCTATCTGGAGAAATCTATCATGCAACGAATTGTGGATATAACTTTTCTGAAATGAGGATATTGTTGTGAAGCCGTTAGCTACGCATGTGCAACTGAGAATGCATCTATCGGCTATACATCTATACCACGACATCTATCGGCTAACTCATTAACTCACTGGTATTTGATGCAATGCCGTAACAGCTAAGGTCCCCTTTTCATTTGGGCACACCTTATATTATCATTAATAAACATTTTTTTTTACACAGAAGGAGAAGAAAGAATGTTTATCATCCTTTATCATGATGATCATCATCCTGATGAAGAAAGGCTTCTTTATCGGGAGAAGGAGAAAATAATGCATCGTTTTGTTAAAAGTAACGATTCACTGAAAAGGGGTATTTCTTTTATACTGTTTTTCCCCCATTTATTGCCGTTTATAAATTTTATGTAAAATCCTCTTGTTTATGTATACCGAAAAGCATCGAAGCTACTGTGACGATAAAGATTGGAAAGGGTTATAAATTCGTGGCAAAGAAGAACACCCGACTTATCTAGCCTCGATTTTTTTCTAGAAAGAGACCTTCAAATCTATGTTCGATGATACACTCGTTAACTATGCAAGCGAACTCGTTGCAAAAATATCGATCATTGCTACAAATATTTGCGAAATGTCGGAAATGTTTCACCAATTAAAACGTCACCGCTGGGAAATGCTTACAACTTTGAATATCAAGACCTTTGAAAAATTGCTGTAAAATAGGAGTCCAAGTGTAAAATACAAATGTAAGAAAAGGAGGGCAAATATAAAGTACCAAAATAAAAGTAAAATAAAGTAAGTGCAAATATAAAGCATTGCCGAACAGTTTTGTTAACCCGTTGTTGGCTAATCATTGTGCATGTTCTAACTCATCCGGGCGAAATTTCCAGTCACGTGTTATTTTGGTTTGTTTTTGGGTTTCTACCTTTCCTTAACAGTTTGCATGTTGAATTTTGAATCATCCTTTATATGTATACAAATGCGTTTGACCACTAAAAATGTCATAAAAATTAACATAAAACCCTTCATTTAACTCTTCAAATTAAATAGTTGAATGTTTTATGATCTCTTATAAATTACTTCCACGTTTGTTTTTTTTTTTTTTTTTCTTTTCGCCTTCTTATAAGTCTCAGTGAATGAATGCCATTTAAGCAAGTCTATGCATCTCTGGTTTAGAGAGTCTAACTTTTTCTACTTTAAAATCTAAATCAATTAGCGAAAAAAATATCCAAAATGAAGTGGTTCAGTGGTCTCAATTTTTTTTTTTTTATCCGCCTCCTCTTTTATAGCCCCCTTCAATCCGTCAAATTCTAAATGTTCTGTCCAATCAATTACATAGTTGTCGATTACAATAATGCCAAAATGCGATGAATGCCTCATCGTGCTGAAATCACAATGTGTCCTGAAGAAGCACAGAAATAATGTTGAATAATTTCAGCAGAGCATCCTTGAGAAAAATAAGACATGTGCGATCATCCAATTGGTAAGGTAAAAGATATCACTCGAACATACAAAACAATTATCCATAATATTAGCTCATGCATTTACGATGAATCGTTGTTGGGCAACATTCGGTCGCACATCTTGTCAATCTTCCAGGTGTTAATTAAGGATCCTTTCGTTAAAAGGGGGTTTATTCATGAGCAGTATACGAGTTCTTTGTGTAAGTATGAGCGCATGAATTCTATATTTATGCCTAAAATAACGACCAGGCTGCAATAATTGAACATACTGCAAATTATATGAATGCAAATGGTCCCCGTGTAGACACTAGATTAAGAAGCTGATAAAGCACGTGCGCTTAAGTTTTAAAATAGTTCCTCTAAATGCAATACCTCCTCTTTCAATACAGGTATGCATGTTGTTCATGATCACCCTGTCTGCTGCTGCAAAATATCTCGTATTCACACAAGCTCCGTTGTTAATTCACAAATATTTAGGGATGCAATATAAACTCGCAATTATGCTTGACGTTGATTGCACTCTCTCTCGCTATTTTGGTATTCTTTTCATATTATATAGTACGTTCTCCGTACGCAATGGAACTTTAAAAGATTAACACTGAAGTTCAACTGCAGCGTTGGTGAACACTGTCCACTAGCTCATTCTGGTCATACATTCCTTTACAATTCCGATTTGTTTTGTGTTTTATACCCCCCTTAGCAGATTGCTATTGATTTTGAATCATCTTGTATATTTTACAAAGATATGTTTATTCCATATGAGATTTGCATTTCTTAATTTGTTGCGATTTATGATATCTAATATGTTTATAGTGAAATGATGATGAAAGTTTAATAAATTGTCTAAATTTTCTTAAACTCACATATGCAAGTTCCAGCACTCTAAGTTGTCGTAGTTGATGAATTCGAACCATATTAATTCAGATGCATTTTTGGACAAAAGGCCAAATTATTTTTTAAATAAATCTAGCAATGATTTTACTTTTTGATAGATAGAAATAACAGCTATATAGAGTCTTTAATATATACAGTCTAGAAATTAGATAACTTTTTACAATTTTTAAATATTATCTCTCATATTTGTTCAAACAACCCACAATAATGCTGACCATCATCAAAGCTAAGGAAGGACCGCACGTGGATTGTGCATTCTGACTAAATTTGTTATGGACCCCCCATCGCATTTTGTTTCTATGTTAAAGATGCATTTCTTTGGAATACATGTTGCTCTGGTTATAATATAGCAATCTTTAGTTTTGCGGCGCATATTGGGAGATAAAGAACTAAGCGATATAAGTGGCAACTTTATCTGCTTAATATTGTAATTATTGTTTAAATATTAATTAAAATTTTAATAATAGTAATTCCAAATTATAAAACAGATCTCATTAAAAATTATAAAATAACAAATAAAGTATTATTTTTTTCTGTTGTTAATATAGGGGGAAAAAAAAGTCCTGTTCGTATGACATTTTTTTTTTTTTTTAAAAGAGTATGAAATGACGAGAGGCTACTGCAGTAGAATTAAAAATTATTTAGAATTTTAAGTATGCAAGAATATCTTCTCACCGCATTGCACTACTGGAGTGTTAAGACAGCGAGCTCCTTACTTACGAACAACTTCCTCTTTCGAAGTGTTCTCTCTCTCCTTGTTACTATTAATATCCGTATCCCAGGGATACTTGCCACACAACTATTGATCAACCAAGTGAAAATTCTGCACATTTTACGTTGAATGTGAAGCGGAGGGGCACATTAACGATCGAAGACTTCCTTTAAATCTTGTCATACAAAAGCACCGTTTCACATTATTTCTCAAGTGTTTAAATTTATTTAAATGAAATTGACCTATTTTGTTAATAAAATTAAATGAAATATTTTCCCTAAGTGCTAATTTTTAAGATTTAATAAAATTGGTTTAAAAATCAATTGAATTCAAATCAAATAATAAATGCTTGATTATTAATATTCCATTGTAAAAACGATACAGAAAATTTACAGCATTGTATTATCTTTAATAATGTAATCTTATTTCATTTGGAAATAATCATGCCAAATTTTGAAGATTCAATTAAATATATATATTTACATTATTTTTTTATTATTGTAATTTTTACATCATCTATCCGGCTTGAATAATGTTTAACCCACTTTTTAGTGATACAATTTTCTTTTTTCTTTGAGAAAGGGAAGTGGGAGGGCTAATTTGCAAATGTAATCATTTCTACTGTTATTTACAACTCCAAAAGCGTGAGAAATTTTGCCAATGCGTGGTTTAAATTACATTTTTATCAAATATGAAAGAAAAATATTCTGATGATTAGTATATTTAGATGATTTATTAATCCAATCATAAATTCAGCAGTTAATAGACACTTTTTCAAAGTCCCATTTAGGAAGTATGTATTAAAGCACATCACTTATATAATCATTTACTTTTCTCCTCATTATCTATTATATAGTTATTAAAAAATTAAGTTATAAAGTCAAATCTCGGATCCAATAGCTTCCAAAAAATTTCACAAGAATGTGACCAAACTGAATTAGAGCTAGAGCACTGGTGAAGAACCAATGACCCGCAGGTCAAACATTGACCCACGTAGGCTTTTTAAATGACCCATTTATTTAAAAGATTTATTCATCAAAAACAGGCATTAAAGTTTAAATATCTAATGTCAATATTATTTTTTCAAGTGGACATTATGTGTTTTTCTATCGTATGAGTTCACCTGTGTATATCAGTGGATCGGTTGTTTCCTCTTAGAATGGGATGTAATAACTCGCAGTGTTGAACAAATTAGCATATGCGTCTAGAAGTGTTTAATAATTCAACTTTATTATTATCAATAAGTTTTCTAATCGACCCATGTAAGTATATGAAATACATTAATAAGACTTGGTTTGTCGCTCTGCCATCACTTTTTGCACTAATTAGACCATAACTTAAAGTTATGTGGTTAAGCGGCAAGTTAAGTTACATGGTAGTGTTTATGTGGATTTCGAATCACCAATAAATATCCATGCCACCATCCAGATTTGAATCTAAAGCTTGTTGTACCAAAGGCCAGAGAGCTAGACAATTGGCCATCAGGGTGTACTACTTCTAAAATTATTGTATTTTAAATATAAATATTTTTATTGTACAGTTGTAGCCCTCAAAATATGTTGACTCTTAAAAAAAAAAATAATGAACTATGCAAATTGCAGACCATATCAAACAAAAATGATTTGACACACATGGTGTGATTGAAAAGAATAAAACAACAATATGTGTAATTTGTATAAAAGAGAAGTCACTTCAGTACATACAATGTAAAAGGACATTTTGAAAAGTTGAATTCCAATTTCGGCTTGTTGATACTCAAGAAAAGAGAAATCTTTTTAGAAAAGAAAAAACAGGCTTAAACTTTTTTGATTCATAAAAATAACATTACAGTTGCTAGTTTTCAAATAGCCCATTGCATTTCACAGCGTAGGAAACTTTTATTCAGGAGAGTTTGTGAAGCAAACATTTTTAGATTGTAGTGCTACTTTGTATATTTTAAAGAAAAAGACTTGGTTATAAAGCATATAAATGAGTTACCAATAAGTCACAATACAATTAAAGATCGAGTAAAACAATTAATCAAATAATTTTTCAAAAAACACATAACGACTTAAATTATGCAGAAGTAACCGTTTTTGCTCAATCTAAATCAGGCAAGATAATGAAAAAAAAAAAGTCAATGAAACTAACAAAGTTGAAAAGGAATCGTAACGAACTTCGATATTTTTAAAGAATTTGATAATGCATTTAAAGAAATGGATATTGATCAACAAAAAATTGTTTCTGTAACAACAGGCGTTGCATGCAATATGGTGGAAAAACATGGTTTGATTCAATAAAAATATTTGAAATTCACTGAATAATACGTAAGTTATATGAGCGAAGCAATGTTTAAAATCATTTTCCAATATAATGTCAGTTGTAATAAAAGCCATGAACTTATGCAAATTCTCATTTATTAAAGCCTCGTGCATTTTTAAATTATTAAAGGGAAATTGAGAGCCAATTCTGATTCTGGGATTTTGACACACAAAATGTTTGATAGCTCAGTTGTGGTCAAGTTCTTAGGATTGCGGGGAGGGGGAACAATAGTTATGAACGAATTTTAAATATAGATTGGTTAAATGATTTAATGTTTTTATGATATCACTCAACATTTCAAAGAATTGAATAAAATATTGAAAGGAAATATATAAATAGTATTAATGATCTTTGAAAATATGTGTAACAAAACTTGAGATCTTCACTCAAGTATTGAAAGGAAAATCATGAAATATTTACCTCAATTAAAAAACATTTTTAAAACACAATAAATTTTGAAAATATACTTGATATTCAAAAGAAAATACAATGAAAAAAAAAAAACATTTAATCCTTATGCAGAAAAACAAAACAAATTTTTTTCAAGGCAGATTTCTTTGAATGAATGAATGCAAAAGAGGCTAATTTTCATTTAAATAATATAGCTTCATTTTTTGTGTGTAATACTAAATTAATACATGTTTTTCTTTTCAAGACCAAATATCGAATTGAAACCAAATATAAATATTAATAAACTTTTAAATGGTATATGACATAGAGCTATTTAACAGTGAACTGATTATTTCTGAATTATATTTTCAATCTTTGTCATGTCAAAATTATGTAAAATATATACAAAATAAAATAAAAGTGCAATGTGAAAATGAGTGAATGAAAAGTGCAATGAAAAAAATATATTATACTTAGACTTGCAACATGTATAATTAATTACTTAAATTAGAATAGTATATAACATCAATTACATAATGAACTAATTCTAATATTTTTTAATATTTAATCAAAAATTGTGCAACTAAATGATTTCGTCAAATATTCTTCAAGCCAAATTGTTATTAAATGTAATAACACTTACTTTTAATAATTGCTGAAAATATGATTTCACTATACAGAAATACTTTTGTAAATTTGAAGAGTTAAAAATTTCTTGTTAAATCAATAATTAGAAATTTTTATAGAATTCTTCAAATCCCTTCCATTTTCAAATTAAAATGATTCAATTAGAATAAATCAAATAATTTATTTAATACTGAACTTTACAATAATTTGTTTTAAATTTTATAGTAAATATAATAAGAAACTATGAGACAAAGTATATTATGTGCTGAATAATTTATTTACAAGTCTTGAGCTTATTTGAACTAGAACAATGCTTTATGTATAATGTAAGATTATCTTTTTTATTTATGTTTGGATATTATAGTATTAAGTTCTTTTCTGATCATACTCAATTTGCGATCCTGGTGCTTCATTCTAGAATTAATATCTATGCTCATGGTATCAAGCTTGTTTTCGACAATGTGCACACTGTGTTGCAGCTCTTGGATGTGACACAACAGCTGCATGTTTGTTGAACTGTTGGTACTAGTGCCATACTGCAAGGAAGAAATTCCTGAAACAGCCTTCTTCAGCTCTCGCAGCTCCACTTTGATGTCATTGAGCTCAGTGCTGTGCTGCTCAAACATATCCAGCACACATTTCTCAATATCAAAGATCTTTCTTTCCAAGCTGGTGTTCCCTCGCAATGTACTCCCATGGCTCACTGATGAGTAGTGCTCAATGCTGTAATAATCTTCATTGCTAGAAGAATTCAGCAGCTCAGGTTTTTTTGGCATTGTGACTGATTCGGCAGAATAGTAGCTAAGGACACTTTTATTGTCATCATTCTCCAAGTCGGTGCCAAGGTCAACCCTGTCCAGATGGGCTTCAACAGCTTTGTCACAGAAATGTTTCTTAAGTGCAGTCTTAACTGTATCTGGGGCTTTGCTAACATGGTGAGTAGTGACCATGGGTGCAACCTTGTATGTCTCTGGAGTTTTGGTAGCAGGCTGAAGAATTATTTTGGGTGTGACCTTGGCAGTCTCCAGAGTTTTTTGAGGAATGGTTTCTGGTTTTGTAGGAACACTTTCTGGTGGTGGTAGTCTTTCTGGCAGTTTGATACAGCTCTCGGAGCAATGTCTAGTGTTTCTGCGATCAAAGCAGCTAGCAAAGTCTTTTTCTTGAACAATGAATCTCTTCTCTGGTCCAAGGAGAGACTTTAAGGCAATAACTCTAAATGTCATGTTGCAACTAATATAACCATCATCTGGGATGTTGAGTGAGGCAGTACAGTCCTCACAGGACTGACCACTCAACAGCCACAGCAGCTTAGTGTTGTTGAAAGTACTGATAGCAATGCCTTTTGGTACTTTTCCTTTCTCTAATACCTGTTACAATAAAAAAATCAATTTTTGTACAATAACTAAATCATACTTATTAACTATAAGATGAACATTAAAAAAGAAATAGTTACTTTTTACAAATTAGAACTCCTTATCTCCTCATACACAATTACATAAGTTATTTAATTATGTCAATTTTAATCAAACATAAAAAAATTAAATAAACAAACAAGCATTTTTATGAGATCAAATATTAGGTTTCTGAAATATCTTTCTATAGTAAATTTTTAATGCAGTTATATATTTAGCAATCATTAAAGGGAAATTTAAAAATGATTTAATAAAAAATAATTTTAAAAATTAGTTTTATAAATTGATACAATTCATTTTAAATAATAAGGAAATAATGCTTAATAATAGACTAATATAGATTAAAACACAAAATACTATATATGCACCGCAATATAAAATACTATGACTAATTTCTTATCTTTTGTCAGGTTAAAAAATGATTTAAAAATATATTTGATTAAGTATTACCAGTGATAAGCAGTAAAGAAGCTTTAATTGAATACTTTAAACATTTTAAATGAATATTAGTAATACATTTTCAAAGCATTTGTACGGATTTGATTAGCTTTTTTTGGATTATTAAATGAATCTGATAGACTGATTTTTATTGATATAAAGTTGGTTATAATTATAATGGTTGTATAAATATTTTAATTATAAATATCAAACAAATATTTCAAAACATTCAATACATTATGATAAATAACATTTTAATTTTATCATACAACATTTTGAAGTAAATTGTATGTATTGATTGAAAAAATAATACAAAAATTTCAATTATATTAATTTCAATTTATAACTTACTCGTTAGTTATTCAACAAAATGTCCTTTTTGTGTAATTTAGTATGAAAAATATTACTTATTTTTGTAAAAATTGATACATAAATTCAAATTTTATTACATTTAAACTGAGTTATTATAAAAGTATTAAAGAAATAGAAAAAAATTAATTTTTACCATTTCTGTCATTTTCACAATCGGTATCCTTTCTATTGATAAAAGCTGAATTCGAGAACTACAGCTGCTTGCAACTATACAAAGACTATTAACCTCCTATAGATACATGCATAAAAATACTTTTAGTACAGACAAATATTTATAATAGGCATACATTTTTATTAATTCAAATCTTTGAACTGGCTATGATATTTAAAATACTATATTTCAATGTTAATATGAGTTTTAAAGAAAACTATAATTCAATATATAAAATTTTAAATAATTTCTACATTAAGCATCATCTAAACATAATTATAAAAAACAGATAATATGTGTATCTTCTTGTATAACTTAAAAATTAAGAATTATTTTTTCACATTTGTGATTAATTTTAGATAAATGGTAAAAAAAAAAATTCTTCTTTTACCAATATTTTCTAATAAAATATACTAATGATGATTAAATAGCTATGTAAAGTGAATAATATTGTTATTTTTTTTTTTTATTTGTATTTATACAAGTTAGCTGAAATGTCTGCAGAAGTTTAAGAATGGTATGGTGAATGAATAGTTGATGAATAATTTTTATACTATACATAGAAAGGGTAATCATTAAAATAATAAAACTATATAAAAATCACAAGGAATTTTTTAGTTGAAAAGAAATTAGTTAAATTTGGTGTATTGAGGTCATTCCATTCATTCAAAATGGAGGATTTGATAAAAATTTTCCCGATTCAGGCAAATATAAACTGCATCACTAGGTATTTTTTTTTTTTATATCGCATTTCTGATCTTCCATATGGTAATTGTGCGAAAGCATACTTACCTTTATGCTAACCTCTTCAAAGTAGTGGAAAAAATATCTAGAAAATATTAGTACATTACAATGAACATACAAAAGCTAAGCCAAATTGCATTGCATCAAAAATACAGTGTAGATTTTTAGATTCCAGATTTGACTGTCCTACATAAACTGTCCTGAAGATGATTACTAATTATTCTAGATCTTCCTCAAAGCCATATAGAATATCAATATCCTCGATATTCTAGTGACTTGCATCATTTCATGAGCACATTTTTATCCTATTCTAGGACCAAGGTGGCTATTTATCAAGTAGCAGCTAAAATACAGGTTTCTTTCTATTAATTAAGGGTTTAATAATGAAAAGAAATCATTCTATTAGAATCAGGATAAAAATATGCTAACTTCTTTAATCACATAGTTTTAAATGTTTATGAGAAGCAATCAGAAAAGTTGCAATATATCGTAACATATTACAAATAATATTAACAAGGAACAAAATTTTTCACTTTTTATTAACTTTAAGTTCCTTTGAACCAATCCGAGAAAAAGTTTACCTGAAAAAAGCTGATAAATAAATAAATATGAAGCTTTTTTTTTTAAAATTCATAATTGATTTCTTTCAAAGTTTCTAAATGTCAAATTCAGATATTATAGATTTTGTTGAATTAGCACAAACATTTTCTTCCAAAGTTCAATATTAAGTCATAATTGTTTAATAATTTGATAAATGTCACAATTAAAAAAAGACAAGACACAAATTAACTTTCTGAATGATTTATGAATAATAGGTCATTTGTAAGATTAAGTGCAGTTTTAAACAATCAGACTTTTCTGAAATCATAAATTATTTAATCATGACAATTTGGATTTTTAAAAATATTTCTTGAGTATGTACTTTAATTTAGATTAAGCTACTTAACTGAGTATCCAAAACAATCCCATATAAGTTGGTTTCTAAAATGATCAGTTATTAAAATTTAAATTATGCATTAATTTTTATTTTGTTAAAAAGTGTTGCAGTGATGAAATAAAAAGACCTCTCCCTCCAAAAATATTTATACATTTACTAACAATTTTCAATTCACTTAAAAAAAATTTTAAAAAAACAAAAAGGTGCAGCTCTTTTTATATATATATTTTTTTTTGCATTTTTATTCAAAACCTATATTTCATAAATCATACGGCAAAGTAAATTATCAGCCTTTAATAATAATTGAATTTCAAATTAATATCAACATTTTGACTTGTTATTTATTGTGTTTTCACTGCCTTCGTTGAAAAGGCTAATCTATATAATAGCCTTTTAACTATATTTAATTCTAAATTCAACAGGCTAATTAAATATTTTTAAAAAGACATATATACCTATTTGCTTTAAGATCTTATTTCTTTGTGGTATTATTTGCAATTAAAGTAGTTTCATTCTGATTCATAAAACTATTAAAAAACTCAGAAAAGAGACAATTAAAATATCTTTACTAACTTCTAATGTAGATATTGAAGTTAATCAATTTTGACATGAAATCTTTGGGTTGTATATAGAATAACCAAGCAATATTCAGATTTCAAGCTATGTATATGCAAACTTTTGAGGAGTAACAAAATTTATAACACTTGTGACATATGCTGCAAATTATGTGATCAAGTAATCCAAAATGGAAAAAATCATTAGAGTCAAATACAGAGAACATACATTTAGAATTCTATAACTCTTTGGATACTTGCCAATACATGGCATATTGAATATTACTTTGACATGCTACAAACAATTAAAGTTATTAAAATTACTTTTTTTTTTTTAATCTTCTATTTAGTTATTTTTGCATAATTTTGTAATATCTTCAAAAATATGTTCTATGTATATATATAACAGGCACAACTATGCATTGATCTAAAATAGTATCTTTGTTATAGGGTCATGGGACAGGAATTATAAAACCAAAACTTTTATGTTAATTTAATTAACCAGAGACATTTAAAATAGTAAAACGACATGCAATTTGATAACATGCTTCTCTTTTCTTAAGTTGTTGCACGAGTATTTTTCCAGTTTGACTCATGCTTAATAAAATAGAACAATTATCCTGAAGGAAACATTCAGAAAGACATTCTCGACTCTTTGTGATTATATTGTACTAGGCCCTGAGGTGTAGGCAGGTAACACTACAAATCTGTCATATTAATAGTTAATGACCTCAAATTCAAAAGTCTGGCATTGGCAATAAAAATATTTGCAACATTAAATAATATAAAAAATCATACATATTTCTTATCCAAGAGTTTTATTTATTAGTTAAATTTTTAAATAATAAAAATTTCAAGTTAGAAAATATACCAAACTAAATAAAATTAAATCAAAAGACAATAAAATAAAATAAGCATGAATAAACAAAAAATAACCTAATTTTGTTAATTTATCTTTAAACGGCCTACATCTCTCTGTGCTGCTTCTCTAACATTTCAAAATGAGATTTTATCATCGAATCTCCCTTTCAATAATTAAATCTGGAAAAAATAAAATATGTTATAATTTATATTTTTGTTAAATGTCATCATCATTCTTGACCCACAAGCTCATAATGGATCAAAGTGTTCTGAATTAAATGTTGTCGGGCATTTTTATCTCTGGTCAAACTCTGCCAATTTTTTATTTTAAAAATTGACATCTATCCAATGAAGTCTGTGCCTTTTCCTTCTAGTGGTAACTTATTTAGCCAAAATAGATTTGCCTTAATGTCATTTATATGAATAACATGCACATTCAACTGAGGCAGCTCGGCTTAATAACATGAAACTTCCAACATTTCAAGTAATCTGGCACTTCAAACATTTCAAGTAACTTGATATTGTATCTTACCTAGATACCATCCTCTTGAATTCTTTTAAAAATACTTCTCAAGATCCTGCATTTAAAAGTGACTGAAATATTCCTTTATTTTGTTAACTATTAGCATATAAAAATTTAAGTAGGAAATAATAAATAACTTGTTTGTTTTTAAATAATATAAATTCAGGCATAAGCATTTATACTTTTATGTTTTAAATATTATTTATAATAATCAAAATTTTCAAAAGAATTTCAACTGTATTAAAAACTACTATGAATTTTACCTTAGAATAAATTTATTAATATAAATATTAAATTTGTATTTACAGTTATTTGTTTTTTTTATCTATATAAAAAATCATCTTGCTTCTCTTTCATTTCTCAGTTTTTAATACTACAGAATATAATTGTTAAAGAAGGCAGATTTCAAATAATGTAAGTATTTATTGAAGATATTAGAAATAAATTCTTTTACCTCATACACCATGATATTTGGAGTTAAAATTTCTTCAATATCTATCTTTGTCATAATGTATGGCTTCCCATCAATTGCATTGTATCCTAATAAGAGAAGCTGTGAACTTGCAACTAAGGAATTCTACAGGAAAAAAAAATCACAAATGCAACTGACTAAAATTTTAAGGATGAATAACACAAAAAATGTGTAACTTTAATATCAAAGTACACTTTACAATTTAATTTTGTATAAATAAAATTTTCTAGAGAAAATGCAATTTAAGTTCTCACATTAAATTCAGTTAATAAAAAAAAGGCTATTAAAATAAATTTAACAAACACAAAAAAAATTATATATTATTAAATAAGTATATTTTTCTACTGAAAAATTTCTTATAGACGCAAAAAATTTTCTCAAAAAACCACTGTTACAAACACAGAAAGTTATCTCAATTCTGATATTTGTGTCCTTTTCTTTTATTTTTGTGTTGTTCCATTTAAATATACATAACTCTCTCTATATTCTTTTCTTCATTTGATAAAATAAATTAGTCAATTTGTTATTAAACAAAAAATGTTTGATCAGCATATTGTATGCCAGTATAAAAAAAACAAAGCCACATTTAACATCAAGGAAAGAAGTATTTTTTACTTACTGAAGCTGCTGATACGTTTGCATTTGTGACTAGCTCCAGAGTGGATGCATCATGAGAAATATTTTCTACCTGATGTCGAATGACATCACTTAAAGGCAACTCTATGGCACAAAGTAGACGAGTTTGATCTACAGTTTCTAAGCTGCAAACTCTGTAATAAGATAGGAAACAAATGAAAATTATTTTGTGAAGCTCACTTAGTCCTGAGTATTATAAAGTTTTCTCACGAATATATATATATATATTTTTTTACAGAATTAAGATTTTATATTGAAGTTTATTACTAAAAATTTATTTAAGATATTCAAATTATGCCTTCAGTATTTGTGTGTAATTTAGCTTATACCAAGAAAAATAAAAGCTGCTTTCTACAAAATATTTGCATAGATATCTATGAAGAATTGATGACAGAAACCTGCAATTTAAACTCATACAATTAATTATAAATTTCACATATTTAATAGAGCAATTATATAGTTAAATTTGCATTATTTGTGAATAAGACTGTTTAAATTACTGTTTTTATCATTTAGGTTTTGATATTTTCTAATATGTTATATCTTAAACATTGAATAACATATATTTTGAGGTTATAAATAAGATATTAAATTATTAATATTATAATCTTATAAAGATATTCAAATAAGATGTTTAAGAATAGAATAAGTAAATTAAAATTGTACCTTCCAATTACAAAGGAAAATACAGGCTCGCAGGGATCTGTAGTATCACAAGTAAAGTTATAAAACTGCAACAAAGGAATTTCCCTATAAAATATTTTATTGCAAAAGTAACATGGCCTGAATTTTATTTAGACCAAGTTATAAAAGAATTTTAAAGGAGAAGAGAAATAAAACAGATTTTAAAGAATAATTTACCATCCGGCTACTTTTCTTAAATAGAAAATGATACAAAAAGTTTTATTTGTATTTTTTTTTGTTTTTGTATCAAAATTAACAAATTTATCAAAAACAGTACAGTTATTTGCACAATTGAATGAAATTTATCTTTTCTCAGTTACATAAAAGTAGAAAGAAAAGTCAAAGAGCAAATATATTAGCAAATGCAACACGATGAAGACTGCTACTCTTCACATTTATTTACTACCTGGTCATTGAGAACTGATCGGTGAAAAATGAACTAGAAACGGAATACTATTGTAGTTATAGTTATGATACTATAATTGTATTTAAATTTCTTATCTAATTTTTTTATGTAGAAGATTTAAATTTAGTTATGATTGAAAATAAATTTTTATTGAAATCCATAACCATTTATTTCGTGACTTAGCATATTTTTTGTTTCTTTGATAAAGAGAAACTGACTGCACAGCATCTTATTGCAATTTATTATATAAGTAGAAGTTCTTGGCTTATGGTTTTATTGATTTTATTTTTTTAATAAGGCTAATCAAAAATAGCACAAACAAATTTTAAATAGATTCACACAAATGTTTTGAAAAAGTTATTAATCACTAAGTGTAAAGAAAGCGGAGCTTGTTAAGAAGCAGAATTTTTCAAGTAGTTTTTATTTATAGAAAAACAAATTCTTCTTTACAGAAATAATATCAGTAATTTTTATTTTACTCAAGAAGAATTTTTGGTATACCAGATAAAAATTTGCTACTTTTAAAATCAAGATATGTGAATTTCATTAAGTATTCTGAGAAGATGTATTTGCTACAAAGAAACAAAAGCTTTTTAGGTTCTTTAAAGCAACTAAAAAAGCACACTTAAGTTTTTGCAGAAATACTATATAAATAAAAAAAAAAAAAAAAAAATAGAATATGAGATGTAATAACCCAAAGTTACTCGATAAGTGGATAAAATGAAAATCATTTAAATTGAATTAGTGTTAAGTCCTGGTATAATTTTTGCATACATATAAATTTTTGTCAGATTAGGGTTAAAGGATTAACAAAAGAATAATACTCTATATTCTCCATGATGCTATGCCAATTACAGTGAGTTTTAGATCAATTAAACAAACTGTAACTGGCAACAAAATTTTTAATTTCCCTTGTCATCTCAACTTTGGTTTTCAGCCTTCTAAAAATCAACCTAGCTTCAGAGCATGCTGTATTCGCATCACCTGGATAATTCTTCTCTTTTATCACACCACAATTTCAATATTATTTCCATCCTAACAATAATGTTTGCAAATCATGCTTGAATTAGAAAATTGAGCATTTTTCACCCAGTAGAGAATTCTTTCATTATTTTTTATGACTGTTATTTTACAATAGATTCCAATGCCTCAAACTTTGTTCACAAATTGACATTTTGCTATCAAATTCTTGATAAAGTTAAATTTACATTATCAAGATATTTCCTTTTCTTACAAGGTGCAGGAGAAACAGATTTACTTCGGTGAGACAATAGTTTTTAAGTGATTAAAAAATGCATAATAAAACAAGTTTAACTTTTATCAAACAGAAAATCATAATCCTGAATGTAGAGTTCATAGAAATGTGTTCAATACATACCACAGTAAGTGAAACACTAAAGAAAAAAAGTGTCATAGAAAGCATGGCATATTCCTAATCAATATTTTGAAGAATAAATTTAAGTTAAATAGAATTTACCTTAAGAAAATTTCAAATGATATAATTTTTTTTTCATTTATACATCTAAGAAATAACTTACCAACAGTTTAGAATGAGTGGCAAATATTAATAAAGATCCAGAATAATTCCAGCAACAAGAGGTAAATCTATGATGACAAAATACTTATTTCAGAATAGAAGATTCATAGAACTTAAACATGAAATGCCTAAAAACTCCTAAAATCCAAACACTATAATTTTATAAGATAGACTATTCAGAAATTGTGCTAGTAAAAAAATTTTTTTATTCATAGCATCAAATAATTAACATCCTTCACCTGCTTTACAGCAATAATAAATGAAGAAAGAAGAAAGTCTCATTATAAAATTAGGCAAACTGAAATTCTCTTACATATTTTTATGAATGATTAAATGATTAGGTATTCTTATAAGGATTCCAGATATTTTACAGCTTTAAATTTTTTATATTAAAATAAATATATGAGAAAATAAATCTTGGAAAATAAGTATCTAAATACAAAAAATAAGATACAGTTTACTACATACTTTATTACATTATGAAAAAAAGTTATTCAACTTAAATTTATTACTTGATTTCAATTACAATTACATTTTTAAAAGATTTTTAAATATAATTTCAAACAAGCTTTTACATGGTTTTTTTTTTTTTTTTTAATTTAATGAAAGATTGAAAAAAATAAACAAATGAAATATTTTAGAAAACAAAGAAATAGTTAAAAAAATCTGTGAACTTGTTTAAAAATTTATGCCTTCTAACAGAAAACTAATTAGCTAATAAAATCTTAATGCAGGGCTGGCTCAAAATTATAATTTTTCATTATAAAAAAAAATCTAAAATTTTTTAATTGAAATTTTATTTTGTATATAATATATTAGCATTTAATTTAATTCATTAAATTAAATGCTAATATATTATATACACAATATTAATTATCACAATACTAAATAATATATTCATTATTTAGTATTGTGAGTAAATTACAAAAAAATCTATAAATAAGTTACATAAAGTTTTCCGGTTTCTATAAATAATATTTTCATACATTTATATGTATAAAAAAAATGAACAATAAAATACAGCAAAAAGTAATATGCAAATTACTTAATGATTGCAATGTATAATATTTTCATACATTTATATGTATAAAAAAATGAACAATAAAATACAGCAAAAACTAACATGCAAATTACTTAATGATTGCAATGTATGAATAATTGTGAATACAGAAATATGAAATGAAGAAGAAAAAAAAAAAACCTTAATAAAATTATAATGTGCGACAATATTAAAAAAATATAAAAATCTTTGTTTAATTATTTTGAATAAACAATGAAATTAAAATTTTAATTCCTACTGAAATAAACAAAAGCATTTAATTTCCTTATATTTTGATCCTCAATGTAATTCATATAATAATATATTGAAACAATGGCAAAAGACTTTTAAAAATAAAATTATAATGCTAAATTTTTGTATAAAACATGAATTTCTCATGTTTATAAATTTTGATTCAAAACAATTGCTGATTAATTCTCATCAATTATTAAAACATTTCGATAACTTAATATTACTAAAAATCCAATATATAATAACGGTTTTGAATATAAAAATTTTTAATTATTGTATACCGTTAATTGACTATTTTACATAAAATAAAGAAAATAGCAATATAAGCTATAAATAATAAATAAAAGCTATTAATAATAAATAAGTAAATAATAAAATACTTTAATAATAATGTGAAATAAAAAAAAAAAAAAAAAAAGGGATGAAAAGGTAACATAAAGAAATACCTTTCAGTTCCTGAGAAACTTTTTATCTTTTCCAACGTACCCATTTGTAAATCATTACTAAATATGAACGCTTCATTTTGACATACTGTGCAAAGCACATTATTGACTGGATGCCAGGCCAAACCTTTAATACCAAAAATTGAAAGTATTTGCATTCATTCCAAAATTAAAAATATTGCTGAAAATAAAATTATTTTTTAATATCATGGGTTTCATATAAAAATTTGCGGCTCAAAATTTTAATAACAAAATTATTTTTAAAATTCCAAAAATATTTTATATTCTTATTATTATAATAAATATGATAAAATAAAATAAATAAATAAATTATTTTTTATATGAACAAAAAAATGTATTTTTTAAACAAGATGCTTGCATTTTTAGATATAGTTGTGAAATTACAATTATTTGGAAAACATTTCTTTTTTTAAAACAAACTTTTATGAATAGTTCAATTTTTAGAATTTATTTTAATATGTGGAAATTTTTAAAAGATCTAAAAATGGACATTTTAAATGAATACATTGACTATGTATCTAATTTGACACAATAGACAAAGAACTTAATACAGTACGATCCCACTATTATGCATTTTAAACACGTTTCGCTGAAGTTTAAATGAAGGATTGAAATCCAAAATATCATAAACTAAGCTAGCACTACTTTTATTAAAACGCATTGTTAACACATCATATCTAAATACATATATAGGACTTAAAAAAAAATAGTAAAGGCAAGAAAAAGATAAGTTTATTACTAAATTTTATATGTAGTATAATGCATTTCCATGTATGTACTGAAAAATGTAGTATTAATTTTTCAATAGTGGATGGGAGACAAGGCATTCATCCACATGCATTATCATATCCACATTATTTTTAACTGTATTACAGCAGGATTGTACTGTATTTATTATATGATATACTATCAATAAAAGATTAAATGGCATAAAGATTCTCCATTAATTATTTGACATTAAATTTAATGAAATTACACACAAAAAAATGTATCAAAGTTTGAATTATTACAAGCATACAGGGGTGGAAAATCAAAAAATGATTTCGTAGCAGCTTTCAGTGGTTTCTAATCAGGACAACTTACATTTCTGTAGCAGCATATTTTTACATTAAAAAGTTTATTTTCAGATTTCACTGCTATATATATTATTTAATTTTATAATATTTAGCAATTATATGATTGATATGAAATAAAATCACATGATTTGAACCAAAATTAAATTAAACTCATTTAATTCATACAGTACCGAAAGTTCAATATGAAACAAATTTATTGATATATACATGAATTTTTAAGAAAATTAGAATTAAAATAATATGTTAAAAGTTATTTCTTTATTTAATGTATATTAATAAATATTCTATTACTGAATTGAATATATTTCAGTGAAGGATATATTTATTAATTGTATTTATTATTTTGTATTTTTAAAACTAACAATTTTTCTTTTATCCTTTTGCAGCTTTGAATATTTTGGGATTCTTAGCAATGAATATTTTTAATGGAAATATTGCACCAAATTTTAATGGATTTCTTATAAAAAAATGTGATCACTAAATTATATAATAGCAAAAATATAATAAATTTTTTTCTGAATTTTGTCTCAGCATGCTATTTTTACAATAAATATGTTATTTAATTAAAATACAAAGTATATTAAATATATTGTAGTAAGAAATAAAATTTTAGATGTTTACAAGAAGTTATTATTTGTATAAGCAGAAGTAGTGTTTCTTACTTTTAAAGTTAAATCTAAAATTATATGTATCCAATATTTCAAAAAAAATACAAAATATAGCACACACATACACACACAAAAAGGCAATATGTCAAGCATTTAAAGAATGAACAATTATATATAAGGAAATAATGGATAAGTGTCATAAATATGTTTTTAAATATTATTTAACAAACCTTATTTTTGAAAATTATATTAATTCTAGATATAACATAATGGTAGATTTTCTATGGAAAAAGAATGCACTTATGAAATTTAGTTCAAATAATAAATGGGAAATAAAAAATTGCTTCAATCCTTCAAATCACAAATTACAACTAATTTGCACATTTTTACTAAAAAGAAAATCGTTTTAAAATTTGGATATTTAACAAGATAATAAATAATGATTATTAGTTTTAGACAAAAATTCAAAAAAAAAATTATGAAACAAAATGGAAAAGTTATGCATGGCGGTAAAAGAATTTACAAATATAAAATGTTAATAAAATTTTAATTTAATTTAAAACATTTATTTGAAATAGTTATTATAGAAGCATTTAGCAGATATGTTCATCAACAAACTATTTATACAATTTGTTGCTATAATAAAGCAAGAGGTGGTGCCAAAATTTTTCGAGTCGTTCAAATCATTAAAAGGATTCAAATTGCCCATCACTAATATGAAGACGGCAAGAAAAACATGATGAATGTTGAATAACCAATAAATCCTATGGCCTGCAAGCACGTCATTATAGCAGAACTCTAACCCAATTCATTAATTCTTACTTCATCAAGTGGAGATTTTAAGGGAAAGCTGATGATTGGTTATTTTTCCAGGATTACTAAATAAAAATATTTCATTTTTGGCACAGAGATGCAAAATTTGCCTTTTTTGTAGCAAGGGATGAATTTTAACACAAATTTTCCATCCATCAACATAATATTTTTTCAAAGGGAAAAGCTGTTGGTAAAGAAAGCATGGTTGTTATGCACTGTAATTAATTGCTTTTTTTCTTGATAATACAATTCCCTATATATGAAAAATGCTTCATCGCATGAAATAAACAGTTAAAATATATTTCATAATTCGTAAAATGCGAGTAAATACTGGTAAAATTGTTCAAAATCAATTCAAGACTTATTACTTGACAGTTAAACATTGTCTTTATGCAAACACTACTTTTGCATGTCAGAATGCATAGAAATTGACCTATGCAGCTAAGATAATTCAGACAAAGTTTTAAGCAACTGATGTGCAAAGGACGCGTTGTTAGCAGATCAAATGATGGTAAAAAGACATGTTTGTAAAAAGAAGAATCATTGGAATCTGGGGCATCACAAACAGAGGGATATCAAATTTTGAATGTGCCTCAGTGTGCGATTTCAAAACTGTGGAGGTCTCATACTGCAGTAGATGCCAACTGACAACTAGTACCAGGTCAGCCAAGAGTCACAACAGTTCAACAAGACCAATATTTGGCAATAATTGTGCAATTTCAGAGATATATTCGTCAAAAAACTAGGTTTAGCACTTACAGCAGCCATAGGTGTGCAAAATTCGTGGCAACTATGTGCAGAAGACTCAATGAAGTTGGTCTCTATGCTAGATGACCAACTGCTTGCATTCTCTTCACGTATATGCATGCGCTCATTTAAACCAGAATTTGGTACAATGGGCCAATGTAACGTTTAGTTATGAATTCCATTTGATTGTCCAAGCATTGATTCTATATTGCTTTGATAATGATATGGAAAGAACATAACTCATTGTTATTCAGAAAATATCATGAAAAGATTTCCATCAAGTGGAGTCATGGTGTTGGCCTGCATTCATATTCTTTATATCATGACTGTTAAAAGATATGGAGACAAAATTCTTGAGATTAATGTTCATCGGTATCAAGATACTATTGCTCCTAATTTCATATCCATGGATGATACTGTGGATTGCTATCTTGAGGGCCCGATTAATGATTTCTTTGAAATGGAAAATATGCAGTGCATGCTTACTTATCTGATCTGAATCCTGTTGAGTATGTGAAAGATATATTCAAAAGGAAACTTTCTTCCCTTCCACAATTAGTAATGTTATAACAAGTATGAGTAATTGTTGTGCAGTGCAACCTGCCTACCAGAGGTAATCATAAACCATATTAATTTGCAGCAGCATCTTCTCATTTCATTTTTTTTTTTCACTAAAATGTGAATTTCTCTTAGGCCCAGATTTCTTTCACATTGCTTCTTATGGAAAATAAAGGTGATTATTATCATTCTTTTGCATTATTTATTCATTTTCTAACTGTTTTTACATGTGCATATTATGTTCCTGGCATTCTTAGATTTTCTTCATTATTTACATAATTATCAATTATCATTATCTTAACTTATGTATTATATAATAGCTCTACTATCATTTTTATTTACAGAATTTTAAATAATTTTTAAAATTTTATTCCAATTTTTATTCTGTTTCTTATTTGAAATTACTTTTCTTCATAAAATAGCAAAAATAAAATTGATATTTATAAATAGCTACACATTTAAGTATTTAATATTCCTCGATTCATTTTGCTTTTGATTGACCATTGAATCAGAACAGTTTGATTTTTGAGAGGAAAGAGATACTACCAAGTATTTAATAAACATTAGTAAACAACTGCCTAAAAATTTATAAAAGTTAAAGAAAATTTATAAAAATAAATTTAAGAAAAAGCTTCTAATAAACTTTAAAAAAATGCCAGAAATGGATATTTTTTTTACTACTGACCTTGTCCCTGTGGCAGTGGAATTCCACAAATGTAAGCATCATTTGAGTTCTTGAAGGGTTCATTTATTTCTTCTTCCAGTGTCCTCCACACTGAAACTTTTAAGCCAGCTTCAGATGAAGTAATTACAGCTACATAATGGCAGTTTTGGTAGCTTGGGCTGCAACTTATATCATGTACAAGTCTGCAAATTTAATTGATCAATTATTAATTTAGTGATGAGTTTAATTCATAATCTGATATTCACAAATATATTATAGAATTTGCTTCTCGGTTCATTCTAAATCACTTTAAATAATAATGTAATTACCTGCCATGTATATGCAGGGCAGGTAATTACTATATATATATATTTATGCATATGCGCGGTTTATAGTAAATATTTTTATATTAAATATGAATCTTTCTCTGTCATTATCTTTTATTGTTATTTCAGAGATGTATGATATAACTTCATGTAAAGAAAGTTTTGTTTCCTCCAGTTTTACTTATATTTTTATACTTCATTTTTTAGTACTGATATATCTTTTTATAAACATATATATTGATAAATTATTTGATTAACTATTAATAAGTTCCCATTGCAGAAAAATACAACTATTAAACATAGTAAATTAATAATTCATTTATTGATTAAAATAAAACAATTTTATAAAAACCTTTAAGATTTATTTCTGGAAAGAAAGTCATTTTTTCCCTTTTGTAAAATAAACAACAAATATCAACAACTAATTTTAACAAATTAATTGTAACAATATATTAAGGTCTTACCCGACATTTTCGAGCTTTAGTACTTTTGGAAGGAGATAACTTTGGTCATCCAAGGATGACACAGGCAAAAGATATACTGAGGCACCATCACTGTATAATAGCCCCCAAACAGGATTCACACCTGGAAATTAAAAAATAACTGTGATTATTCACATCTAAAAATATTATATTAGTTGTACTAATTTTTGATGTTATAATATCAAGCTTTTAATACATAAATTTTGAATGCACATTTCTAAAAGTCATTATTTCTAATATCTTTCAAATAATTATTGACATCTTACAACACTAACTGAAGCATCAACACAGTTTTTAGATAACTTACAAATTTCAGGTCAACACATAAATCATATCTAAACGTAACTAAAAATCAAATTTAATAAAACTGCAAATCTAAAATCTGGGACTATGTAAAAAATAATTTCTGCATAGACTCTTAACTGTATGATAATTGAAGTTTGTTATTTATGATGCATTTTTTTGCCCATTTGAGGAATTACAGCATCATAAGTACTATACTTGAAAATAATTCAATTTGAATGTCATTTATACTACAAGAAGGATTCTACTACAGAAAGATTAGTTCTTTAGACAACATAAGTTATGACTATTAGGGATAAACTTAAAGTATAAATAATTAATACTAATCAACTATTTACTGTGAAATCAATCGTATTTCCAGTTTTGATTTTGATCAATATTTAAATCCTAAGATATTTATAAGAATAAATAATAATTTTAAAGAATAAATTGTTGCTGTCTCTTCTTTTTATTTAGAACAATAACCTAAAGACAGGATAGGAAAAATATCTGCATATCAAATAATTTATCTGCACTATCAAATTACCACATCCAATTTATGTCAATTTCCATTACTATATGAATTTTTCATTGATTGTTTGTTTAACCATTGAATTTTTTTTCCCTTTAGAACAGACAAACTGAATAATTTTACTATTCTTTAAAACCCACTGACTCTGGCTTAAAATATGCCAAATAATCATGAATTTCAACTTGATAAAAAAAAAAAAAAAAAAAATCCTCTACAAAATTATGTGGAAATTATTGTAATGAATTTCAAAAATTAAAAGAGAGAAGGGGCAATTACAACAGTAACAGGAAAATTTTTCAGCATTGTATCACCTGTATTTTTGTCAAGAATCATATTTCAAATGCAATATAATTGTCAATAATAATGCCAGTGTAATTCGAATAAACAACATCAGTGATTCTGAACCAAGCAAAAACTAAAAATTCAGTAATTCAGAGGAAACAGAAATTTAATAACCAACATAAAGCATTTTTATTATTTTCTATTAATATAGATAGATTTTAAAGCAAAAACATGTATCCAATTAAAATTTCAAATGAAAAAAATTTAAATAAAATAATGCGAGTTCCAATAAAATCGAATTTTATTTCGAATTATACCATATTCTTTTAATCATAAATGAATATGAATATAGCAATAATTATGTAAAAAAATATTACAAACTTTATTACTTGTTATATATCTTTACAAAACACAAATTAAATGCTGAACTATTTAAGTGTTAATTTTGAATGATTTAGTTTAAAAATATTATTTTCTTAAAATCTTTAAATTTCTATCTCCAAGTGTAGATAAGTACACAAATTTTTATTTTTTAATACAGAAAATGGCTAACTTTCACTATTTTTAACTTTTAAGAATTTATATAATAATGTTTTTTTAAATTTGGAAAGAAAAAAAAAAAAAAAAAAAAATTTCACGAAAAAGTGTTTTCAAAACTGCATATGTAGAAAATACTGATAATTTAATATTGGCATGAATTTTTTTATTTTCCAAGATTTAGACTATTTTTTATGTTTCACAAAAATGCATTTGAATCATGAGAACCACATGTACAGTATGAGATTAAATTAAAATAAATTTCTTTAACTTCTAGTTTATGTTATAAAAATAAAAAATTATTATTAAAAAATGCATCAAAAAGTGTAATTTTTTTTTTTTTGTTCACATATATAAGTTGTTCTGAATTTCCAGTTACTAATTTTAGCAAACCAAAAATAAAAACAAATCTATTTAAGAAAATTTTCATAAAGCTACTTAAGAAAAGTTTAAATTTGAATACTATAAACCAAATATTAAAAAAAATAACAGTAAAAAAATTTCAATTAATGCAGTCATTAAATTCTTTCTGTAAATTTTTTTTACCTTACTTGTAACAATATATGATACATTAAAGTAAAAGAAATAATTTATTTTCTTCTACCAGCATTACTTGTTCCACAACAACCAATAAATTCCCAACTTATAACAAATCTGTACATACCTGCTTAAGAATATTGCTGTTGTATTCTAGATAAACTGATTTACAACTTTTTGACATTAAGTTTTAAATAACATATATGAATTAACATTATAATAAAGAAATGCAATACTTCAATAAAAAAATTTAATCAAATCACCACTTTAGACAAAAATTAAGTAAATGATTCAATTAGAGTGCCAGAATTCTAAATTAAATTACAAACTTTTGATAAATGAATGATTCCTTAACTCCTACAATATTTGAAATTATATTAAAAATAAATCATATTTATATAGATTATTTAAAAATTTATTAATATTTGCTTTCATTTGATAAAAAACCTTTCCCTAAATTCCTGTAACATATAAATACGAAATGAAAGTGATAAATGAACATTTATAATAAGTTAATTCATTTCATCAAAAGTTAACATTTTATTGTACTTCTCATTAGTATAGAATCACTTCACATGAAATGAAATGCATAATGCCGACAAGGTAAAAAGTTAAAATACATAATGCAATTACTTCTTTTCCTGAAGCCGCCTCACCAACAGAAAAGTGCCAAATTTTTCTAAAGATTTTTTATTAGGATACACACAAAAATCTGTGTAAGTGTACTAATGATTGACATGACCATGCATAAAAAGTTTAAAACATTCTGATTCATTAGATTATGACAGATGATGATTTAACATCAATTTTTACATTTGGTGCAAAAATGGTAAATTGCCCTCTAATAAAAAAAAAAAATTTAAAAATATGCAAATTTTTTTACATTCTCTAAATTAGTGCAGACATATATAATTTTTTATGTTTATATTAATCATAAATAATTAATAAAGAAAACAATAAATTAAATATTAACTTAATAATTAGTTAGATAATTTATATTTAAATAATATATTAAACATAAATAATAATTAATAAATTTAGTATATTAATTTTGTTTTCTTAGTGAAATGTTTAATCAGTGTTCTATCTATAGAATTAGGCCATTTATATAATTATACAATATATATATATTGCCTTCAATTATAACATGATTGTACCTATTTAAAAAATTAAACAATTATAGAATACATTGAATTATTAGGAAATTAAGTATTTTAAAATACTTATATATATTTTCCTTGTTGAAGATTACCTCAACATTTTAAAATGATTCTGCTTACTATTTCTGCATCATGCAAAGTAGAACACCTATAGTGCAAATAATTTTTTTTTTTTTAATTGTTCAAAACCTTACATATTATTTTAAAATTTTTATTTTATAGAAAATTTGAAGTTTTGAAAATGAATGAAGATCAAAATAAAATACAGTAATTTTTAGAAAATAATAATTTTTTAAATTGAAGTTATTTTTAACTATCTCATTTTAAAATTATTCTCAATTTATAACTATTACAATTTAAAGCAAAAATTACCTTAGTATCACTTTTTAAAACTGCTTAAAATTACATGCATAAAAATGTAGAACTTGACAAAAAATATTTTTATTATTTCCGAATACCATGACAATATTATTCGAGTTGTTTTTTCAATATAATGATTTATTTCATATAACTTTAGTTGTTTTAGTTTAATTGACTATTCTAAATATATTTTCCTACATTTATATTGAATACTAAAACAAATCTCCTTAAACATGGTTTTAGGAAAATTACATTTTCAACGTAATTATTGACTATGTTATGCTAGATATATTACAACATTACATTTTAATTTTATCACCAAAGCCATTATAAAAGACAACATCTTAAAATACACTTTTTTTTTTTCTCCATATGTAGTACTTGAATATTAAAGCTCATTTGTTACAATTATTTTTTTAGCTAGAGAATTACAAGTTTAATGCATGCATAAAATAGAAAGGACATACAAGCTATTAAAATGGAAAATATATATATATTTGAAATGGAAAAAAAAAAAAAAAAAAATTCCACTAAGAATGAAAATTTAGACAATAGCCCAGAAAAATTAAAAAAATATATTTTTAACAACTTTATTTCCAAATAGCAGCAACCAAATTAATGATTGCATTAAGTAATGGAGCAGCTTACTAAAACAATATTTATTTAAAAAAAAAAATTATTTATATTTTTATGAAGGGCTTATTTTGCTAAAAAAACCCCGAACAACATTCCTAAAAACTATACCATTTTATTTACACATTAGTTTGTAGGGCTGACATAAGTAGATAATAATATATGTTTAGCTTATTTTATAAAATATGTAATATTTGCAAACAATGTTATAAGACTAATTTTGCTAGGTCCATTATAACAAAAATTATAAAATATAGATTGTTTTAAGTTATTGATCATCTTGCATAGAATTTGAATTTAGCTTTTGACTACAGTTATTTCTTTTACCTTATTCGTTTTACAAATTTATAAAATTAAATTTAATTGCAACATCATTAGTTTTAATTTTTTGCTTGAAAATTTAAAAGATGATATTCTTTTATTACTTAAAAATTAAACTAAATATCAATATTTAAAAATTATCTTAAATAGCAATATAAAACTATAAACCGATACAGATATTCCTAAATGAAAAATATTTTCTTTACAAATCAAACTGAAAACAAAAGGAAATAATTTCTTCAAGTATTCACGATTTTTGTTGCAAAAATTTGATTTCGATTAATTAAAAATAATGCAGAAAAAATATTCCTGGAGATTTGAAATACTAGATTTAATTTAATTAGTTAATTTTCAGAATATTCAAATTTTTCTCTTTGCAACTATATGAATCTAGTCTACTTATTAAAAAAATGAATTGAAAAATCGAAACTATTAAATCTACTACTAAGAAATACTGCAGAAATAGTCAGAATTATAATCGACACAATATCATTAGCAAGTTATTTAATAAAAATGCGCAACAATCTTAAAATATGAGCCGTAAAATATATTTAAATCAGTAAAAAATTATATGCATATTTATTAATCTGTAGAAATAATTTCAAAATTTTAAATGATACGAACTATAAAACATATAATAATGTTATTCTAATGCAGACTTATCTTGTACAGGTTTAAGTTTTTCAAATCGGATTCATACATTACCAATTTCTAAAAAATATAATGAAATCCATTAATCTTTTATAAAACATCAGAATATCCAAATAAAGAAAGTTTAACTAACAATTTTTAAAATCAGAGGAAGAGTATTTCCTTTGTTTTCCTTTGTAAAGAAAGCTGTTTTTCATTTAAGATATCTGTATCCGGGGCTATGTGCTATTTAGATAATTTTTTAAATATTGATATTTATTTAATTTTTAAGTAATAAAAAAGAATATCATCACAAAGCAAAAGTAAAACAATGGTGTTTTACACAATATTATTGCTGATTCCCAAAACTGAGAATAAAAATAACTGTAATTCATGCACAGTGATCAATAACTTAAAGCAATCATATATTTTGCATTTTGTTGATGGACCTAGCAGAATTAGTCTTATAGCATTGTTTGCAAATATTACATATTTTATAAAAATAGCTAAACATATATTATTATCTGCCTTATGTCATTTCCTAAAACAATCTGATAAAAGTGATAGTTTTAAGTGTTATTGAATTTCAAAATAAACCCTTCATAAAATATGAAACAATTTTTAAACTAAATATTGTTTTGGTAGCTAACTCATCCACTGTGCAATCGTGAACTGATTGCTGTTGAAGCATTAAAAATATATTTTTAATTTTCTGGGCTTCAATCTAATTTTAAAATGTTTAGTTGATTTTTCATTTAAATGTATTTTCCATTTGCACATAAGCTGCGATACTTCAATTCTCTAAACTAAATAATTGTAACAACAGAGCTTTAATATTCAAGTACTGGAGAAAAACAAAGTGTATTTTAAGATGTTGTCTTTATAATGGCTTTTGGTAAATAAGAAACAAATGCTTTCAATGTTTATATTCTCTCTAACTTATAGTGCAATATTACGTTAACTGTTTCCTATAAGTATGTCATTTGGGTTTGTTGTTTAAACTTCAGTATGGGAAAAAATATATTGATAGTAATAACTAAAACAACAAAGTATGAATGGTAAGTGTATGAAAACTAGAGTTCAATCTTGTTGTGAAACAATCAAATTGTCACAAAATATTTTCCTTCAAGTTCAAACACAAGGCTCTGATATATTTTGGTGTTTAAGTTTTTAAAAGTGATACTAGGCTACCTTTTAAGTAAATTGAAGAATATTAAAATGAATAGTTAAATAACTTCAGTTAAAAAAGTGTGATTTGCAAAGCCCACTCTTTTTTTCACAGTGCTACACGCATGATGCAGAAATATGGAATGCATTAAAATGTTGTCTTCAACAGAGAAGAAAATATTCTTCCTTAAGTATTTTAAAAATACTAATTTCCTAATAATTCAATGTATTTAATTCAAATCATTATAATTGTGAAAATGTGACTAATGAATGTTCACTGATTCTTATTTCATAAAAAGCAAAATTATTTTATACTCAGAACTACAAACAAATTATCAACTTGAGTATTAGGACATCACTGGTCTTCTTTTTGTGCTCATTCATTTATTATGATTAATATAAACTTAAAAATTATATATGTCTGCACTTAATTTAGAGAATATAAAATTTGCGCTATTTAAATTTTTTGACCAAATTTACCATTTACACGCAAATGTTGATGTCATCGTATATGTATAATTTCGCTTTTTGTGCATGATCATGTCCTTACAGATTTTTGTGATGACAATCTGTCAGAGGTGGCTTTCAAAACCCTTCATTCATGTGAGTATTCTATGCTGTGGGGAAGTACAATAAAATGTTAGCTTTTGATGAATGGATTGGCTTATTATAAATGTTCATTGCACTAAATTCATCCCTGTTACAGGGAGGCTAGGAAGATTTTATCAAATGAAAGCAAATGTGTACAAATTTTAAATAATCTATATAAGAAATATGATTTATTTTAATATGTTTCAAATATTGGTGAAATCATTCATTTATCCTTACTCAATTGAGCACGAGAATTCTGGCACTCATTTACTTTGTGTTTTATCTCCATAAACATTGATTAAATTTTTTTGTTGAAATGCATTCTTTGTATGTTAATTCATATATGTTATTTAAACAATGTTGGTTCTGAGTCAGTTTTACCATCTAGAATACAGCAACAACAGTACTATGATTTATTGCAAGACAGGAATTTATTGGTTGTTCCATGAACCTAAATGAAAATCTTTGGTGAAAGATAAATTATTTCTTTACTGTGACCACAAGTAGGTAAATTACAAGCGCAATGACCCATTGAAATTTTTACTGTTATTTTAATATTTGGTTTATAATGTTCAAGCCCAAACTTTCTTAAAGTAACTTTATGAAAAATTTTCTTAAATAGAGTGGATTTCTTATGTGAACAAAAAAAAATTACACTGATGCACAATAATAATTTTATTGAAATAAAAAATCTAAATGCCAATAAATTATCTTTCAAGATAATTTTTTTTTTTGCTCAAAGCATTATTATATAAATTCTTAAAAGTTAAAAATAGTGAAAGTTAGCCATTTTCCTGCATTAAAATGAAGTTTATATAACATCACACTGGAAGATAGAAATTTAAGACACAGAAAATAATATTTTAAACTAAATCATTCAAATCAACATAAATGGTTCAGGCGACAGTTAAACTCTATAAAAATGTTTCATATTATTTATTTATGATTAAAAGATATGACAATTAGGAAGTAAATTAGTTTTCTGGACTTAAGCTACTGTTTATTTTGTTTGAGTTACAATTGATACATGTTTTAGCAAATCTATCTATGACAATGAAATAATAAAAATGCTTTTATGTTGGTCTGTGAATTTTTGCAATTTTGCTGGTTCAACGTGTTTGACCATTTTGCAACGTGTATTGACAATTATATTGCATTTGAAAATATGATTCTTGACAAGGTGATACAATGCTGAAAAATTTTGTACTTGAAATTCATTACAATATTTCCACAGCCAGAAGAGCCATGATTATTTAACATATTTTAAGCCAGAGTCAGTGGGTAGAATGAGTAGGTATTCAGTTTGTCTGTTCTAAGAAAAAATTCAGTGGTTAAACAATGACAATCATATGTAATTGACACTTAAGTGGATGTGTGAACTGATAGTGCAGATAGAGCCATTTGCGAATATTTGTATTGTTCTGGAAGAAGAGACTATTCTTCAAAGTGTGTATTACTAAAATGGATTTAAATATTGATCAAAATCAAGCTGGAAGCTCATTTGACTAAATGGTGTTCAATACTGTTGTTCATTATCTTTAAGTTTATCCCTAATAGTCATAATATGTTGTCTAAAGAACTAATCTTTCTTAGTCTTGTAGTATAAATGTTTCCAAATTGAATTATTTTCAAGTATGAGCACTTATGATGCTGTAATTCCTCAAATGTCATAATAACAAACTTCAATTATCCTTACAAGTTTATCTGCTAGATTTTGCATTTTTATTAGTTTAGTTTGCCAATTCACGGTTAAGTCAGTTAGTGTTAGATGATAATCCCGAGAAGACTGTTAGAAAACAATGACTTTAGAAAATATTAGAAAACATATGTTAAAACTTTTATTTATATTACTACAACATCAAAAATTAGTACAGCTAATACCAATATTTTTAGATGTGAGCTATCCGAGACCTTTTATTTCAATGGAAGAGGCACTATCTCTATTGATGTCTATCATCTTTACCAATGTCTGGATGACCGAAAAATAGTTATTGATATTTATTGTTTATTTACAAAGAAAACAACAACTCAGAAATAAATGTAATGATAATTGTTAATTTACTCATTTATTATTATGTTTTTCTTACAGTGAGAACTATTGTGGATTGATCAAATATTTAATCTTATATGTTTATGAATATATCCGGTACAAAAGCTGGGAGTATAAAGCAAACTGGAGAAGGCTAAAATAACACATGAAGTTATATCATCATCTCTGAGAATAACAATAAAAAGATGTGTTGAAAAATTCATATTTAATAGCAAAATATTTACTATAGAAAAAATTATCTGTAAAGTATATATATAGTGATCTACCAAAAATGCATACATGGCAGAAATTCAGTCTGCATTATTTAAAAGTGTTTAGAAGCATCAAACTCTCATCACTAAATTGTCTGATTGATGGTAGAATTTGCAGACACCAAGCTACCGTGTAATACCTTTCATCCTGGCTTTAACTAAGAAACTCAGTGGTGCAGGCGTGGACAGGTCAGTAATAAAAAATATCATTTCACACAAAGTTTATTAAACTTTTTGTAAATTTGTTTTTATAAATTTTCTTTTAGCTTTGCTCAGACACAGGCAGTGTTTTACTGATGTTGTACAGTTCAATGTTCAATCAAGCAAGGAAAATGGGGAAGCTGACAAATAGCAAATGTGTGGCCTTCGCAAATATCAATTTTATTTTGCTGACACATGAGAAAGGAGATAAGCCAGATAAAAATTTCCCAAGAACTATGTCAAACGATAGTAAACTTTGTACAACTCATGAAATTGACAATATGTAAAATGAGAAATCTATACATAAAATGGTAAATAATGTATGTCGCTGTGAAAAGAGTGAGCTTTAAGTATATGGTTTATGTTCTCTGTGCGGAGACAATATACTTTGACATTTTGAAATTGTGGAGAGAAGAAAGTTTGAATATATCTTCACATACTCAAGGATCAGATCAGATAAGTAAGCATGCACTGCATATTTTTGTTTCAAGAAAATCGTGAGCCCTCCGTCAGCATTCACAAACTCAATACGTGATCAGAATTCGAGCGTGTCTTATTGAGTACCCATCCCTCGTGAAACTCCCTGGCTTGATTGGACATCTAACACTCAAGGTAATAATTCAGATCTTACCATATGATTACAGTGTCTTGATGTTATGATGTGATGGATGTGGTGATCAGTCTCATGAAGTACTATTATGCAAATGAACTGTTGTGACTTTGGTGTCTGATTGCTCCTCTGAGCCTCAGGATATACCATTTAGCACACTGTTTCGATAAATTTGTGCCACTCTTGTTTGTGATGCCCAGACTTCCAATGATCTCTTTTTACAAACTTTTGCACAGATAATTCTGCTTTGTAAAGCTTGATTATCCATAATTCCAACTCTGTCAATGTGAGTGATCTTTTGAAGTGATGTTTATTTATAAATTGTGATTCTTTAGATGATTGTTTGGTTACCAATGTTACTTCATTTTCAATTATAATATATTTAACTCTTCTCGTCATGAAAAATGAATATTTTAACTACTAAAATCTCCCTTGATAGTAAAAGATTATAATTACTAATGGCATACACGTCTTCATACCCAGTGATGAACGGCGACTCCAGCCACCTCTTCCAACATTATAACAGCAAATAGTGCTCAAATAGTTTGTTGATAATTGCCAATCTGCTAAATCTTCTATAGCAACTATTTCAATGTTTTAAGAATAAGTAAGAGTTTTACCAACTTATGACTTTGTAAAGTTCTTTACCGCCAAATACGCAGCTTTTCCATTTTGTATGAACTGACTAATAATCGACCATTTGTCTCTTGTTAAATATCCAAATTTTAAAGCGATTTTCTTTAGTAAGAATGTCTGAAATTAATTATGATTATAGTTTGAAAAGTTGAGCCATTTTCAACCTACATTTCATCTTTGAACTTCTCATAAGAAAAATCTACCATTATATTATATCTGGGAATATATAATTTTTCAAAATAAGGTTTGTTAATATTTAAAAACTGTATTTTGACACTTATCATGCTGGAACTGACATATTTTATGTATTAGCTATATTTTGTATTTTTGAAATATTGAATACATATAATTTTAGATTTAACTTTTAAAGAAAAGAACATAATATACAATAATAACTTCTTGTAAACATCTAAATTTTATTTCTGTAACCTTCCGTATGACAATATACTTTATGTTTTAATTAAGCTGTATATTTAATATTTAAAAGAAAATAACGACGGACAAAATTCGAAGAAATTTATATATAACATTATATAACCAGTGATCGTTTTGTAAAGTCAACTAATTACGTCATTTCCGGTAAGCAATCAAACACTTAAAATCAAATGTTATTACAAAAAATCAAGAAAAAGTTTATTTAGTTAACAATACAT
>BPLR01001871.1:0-14166 GCA_021605095.1 Caerostris extrusa
TAATCTTGAAATTTCAGAAGCTGCAGCCGCCATTTGACCATCGTATCTGGAAAAGTTTTGAAATGCCAAAAATGTTGTAGAAAATGTGTGTGTTTTTTAGATATCTTCAGAATCTTCTTAGCACAGTCCAGTCACATTAATGTGACCACACCACCTACTTTCGACGTCAACGGAAATAACCAATCACAAAAGGCAGGTGGCAGCACATTGCGGTGGAGTGCATACAAAGGATGTCCTAGGGCATCGGAAAGCATTTCAATCGTTAATTACCTTGATCGAATTGCAATCGGTCCGCTCTGCCAAAGGTGGTTATTCTGGCTTTTGACAGGTGGTCACATTAATGTGACTGGACGGGTATATACTTCATAGAATTAGTATTGAAAAAAAAAGACAGCTTACATTGTACAATTAAAAAGTACATTATATGAAACATTAACTTGAAGTGATTTCTGTCAAAATAGAAAATTATTAATAAGCTACTGCTCACTTGTCCGAACGGATCATGTATCTGAAGAGGTAGGCACACTCCATTGTTGCCATAGAATTCATCACCATAATAGTCTATGTCCAGCAGTGGCAAGGCAGAGAGAACTATGGCAACACTCCACACGCCAACCATGGCAACTGATGCTGAGGTGATGGTTCTTCTTTTCAAGGACAGAGGATACAGGATGGACGTGTATCTGTATTAAACAAATACATTAATTAAAAAATCAACACTAGAATAGCAGGAAATCAAAACAAAATTTGTATTAATTTTTCAATCTCATTATTTTTCAGCTTATTTGAAAAACTGTTTTTCTTATAGCTGTAACCGGTAGTAAGTTATTTTACTTAATACAATAATTCTACAATTTAACCATAAGTTTTAATTCATCAATAACTTTATGTTCCTTACTGAAATGGAAAGTTACTGTAAAAAATTATTTAAAAAGATTAATTATTTTAAAAAGTTAAAAATTAAAAAGTTATTTTAAAAAATTGCTCACAAGCTTAAATATTTTATAAAATTACACATTTGCATATTTTATAATAATCATAGCAAAGTTTAGTAAATAAATATTTTATTTTATTAACTCGTTAAAATCATAAGTAGCCATATGTTAAATGAATAGTTTTGTCCAACAATTATGATTTACCTAAAATATACATCATTATAGATTGTGATGTTGAAATTTCCAAAAATTAGAAATTTTTACCTTAAGAGTGCTGTACAATTTACAAAACATACCAGAATTGAGTCATAATCAAAACAAGTATGATTAAAAAATTATTTTAGAATTAATATTCAATTATTATACATTATTTTATTCAATATTCATTATTCAAATGAAATAAACCTTCATTTATCAAAGTTGTGATAAATAATGATTTAACATTAATGATGATAAATTATGAAGTGGATTTAACTTTACTTCAAAAAGGTAGTTTTCCTACTAACAGAGTCCAGTTAATGATTCAGTATATGGAAGAGTAAGAGATTAATAATAGTTATTTTTTTTTCTAATGCAGCTGGCAAACACTTAGACAGCTGTCCTGGATGCCTTAAGGCAAGGGCTGCACAGACGTTACTCACTTTGCATTATACATGGGGCACGTTCAACTTAAAAAATAAGCCACGGACGCGAGTAAAGATGCCCCCGCAATGCTCTACGATCCTATTTGACCGGGACCTACGCGGTTTAAAATGGATTCCGAACCACTACAAACATCCATGGCACCGCCGGGACTCGAACCCGAAACCTGTGGTAGCGAGCGCCAGAGAGCTAGCTACTTAGCCATTCAAGCTCCAGATCAATAATATTATTGGAATTATATATGAGTAATAGATATATGAGTTACATATGAGCAAGAAATTAATAATATTATAGATTTATTACCTATCCACTGTAATGATAGTGAGTATCAACACAGACGATTCACTGCTCAGAGTGGACAGAAATCCGCACATGCTGCACTGCCAGCTGTGTCTCCACTTCGTCTCGTGTTGGATGTAGTGTCCCCTGAAGACGACGTCGTAGGCCGCAATCACAAACAAGTACACGGACATGAGGAGATCTGCCAGGGACAGGTTCTTGATGTAGAAGGAGTGCACTTCGTTGGGCTCGGCCAACAGGAAACGGCCCACCAGCACAGCCACGTTGCCCAACCCTGCCACGAAGGCCACCAGCCACACGCTGATTCGAAGCACCACGCTGTCCAGTAGGTGGGCAATACTGCTGATGCCGTCGCCTCGTGGCTCGCATACTCGGACGTGGAGGGCAAAGGAGCACAGATGGAATTCGTCGAAATAACTGTAATTGCAATGCATCTATTTTTTTATTAATGTCAACATATAAACAACATATTTAATTTTGTTGATTTAAACATTTTTGCTATTTAGATTGTTAGATTTCATGAGTTATAAAAATGATGTTGTTCTTAGAAAAACATGAATATGAGACATTTTAATGTAGTTTATACTGAGCTTGAAAAGAGCGATGAATTTAATGACTTTGGTGATGTATTTGGCAAAAGAAAGTGATATGACACATTATATAACATACGAGATAATAAGAATAAACGAGTAATACGGTGAATTCGATGATATTTTTGATAATGTTAATTAGTGATACATTGAAGACTTTGATATCAATATTTACTATGTAGAAGTTTTCAGATTACGAAAAACAACCTTCTGTTTTTAATAACGTTGAATACGTTCAATTTCAATGAAATTATTGTGAACAGGTGTAATGGTTCTCTCTGCTATACACTAAACAATACAATTCATAGTCTGGAATCATTCAGACCAAGGGAAAACGAAATTCATCACCAAACGTCATTCATTCGTAATCTTTCCAATGATGCATACTCCAATTCACTATATCTTTGAACTACTGAAGATGACAATTTGTAAAGTGGTGTCAAAGATAAACACCATGTTGTACAAGGTAGATTAAAAACATACAGTTTGTTTTGTTACGGATGATGGTATAAGACGATGTTAGTATGCTATTTGAAATGCAATTGTACATCTATCTCTGAATTGTATCATCTATCTCTACATCGAAGTGGTCGATTAGCTTTTTGTAATCTACCAGTAATGCTTGTCGACGAGACCTTGCACATCATAGAATATAGAGTTGCCCCAAATTCTTAACAGTGCTTTCATTTCGAAGAACGTGACGCACGACTTTTTTATCAGATAAACCCATTTCGTACAACCCGATAATCCTGCTTTTATCATAATGCTATCCTTTTGTTGAAGAATGCTGTTTACGTCTTTGGAAAGGTATTGCAATTGATCCGAGAAGAGATTAATATAGGATATAAGCATCCTGCGCTTTTATCCATTAAATAATTTTAAAGTTTGACATTATTTCGCAAATGCTTGAACGTCCAAACTGAGATAAAATCGTCTTCATTTTCCATCTTTACTTTTATTTTATGTATGTTTAAAATTTCTGGCAAAAAAATATCACTACTTAAAGGTAATGCCTTTTTGTTTAGTGCAGTTTTTGGTACACAAGAATGGTGGATATACTGAACCTGAATTCCAAATCCTCCATTAAAGGTAACGTTTCAATTCAATTTCATCTCTGTAATCCATTTGTGTGTTCATTATAAGTAGGGATTGCAATATCGGACCAAAAGTTCAATACCGGTATTCGGTATTTTTCAGATCTTAATACCAGGGATACCGGTTTTAATACCGGTAGTAGAAATTTTAGGAAAGAAAAAGAAAACACAGGTGTTTTTTGTTTCATTTGCCAGCTTTATTAGAGAATGTAAATATCACAAAAACACTCGAAATGGCAAACCATCTAATGTTGTCATTTTACTTATAATTTCATCCAAATTATCTTTTTTTTTTTCAAAATAATCTAAAATCCCTGATGGCTTGGGCTTAGAAACTGTGCTTAAGTTTTTTTCATAGCAATTAGATCACATAGCAATTAGATTCATAGCAATTAGATTCTTTCATAGCAATTAGATTCTTCCTCTTTTAACAAATTTGTATCATGTTTCGTTTTTAAATGTTTATGAGTCTGCTTTTACTTCCTCCATTCACTTTAATAACTCTTGAACATTTTTTACATTGTGCCCACCATATTCCTCATATAAATAATGAAACCAAACCAAAGCCTTATCTACTGATTTTTATGTTCTTTAAAGTTATTCTTATTCATTATTATGGGGTATTATTTATGATAAGTATATATATAATAAATCTGAAAAATATTTTGAACTCTAAAGTATGATATGCAAATGCAATGTTAATGACAAACTCACCAATTTAAAAACATCGAAATGTTACGCACTTTCTTCACAACTACAACCTTGTTTTCTCTGATAAGAATTTCTTAGTTTTCAGATACGAATTCACATATAAGAATTCTGAATAAGAATTCACAGATAAGAATTCTAAATTTCTAGTAAATACCAAAAAAAAAACGGTATCTAAACTTGTAAATACCGGTATTACAAAATTGTAGAAATGGCTCAAAATGCCGGTATTCGGTATCCCGGTATACCGGTATTGTAATCCTATAATTATAAGCCTTTAAGTGCAGTAATTCGCGATATCAGCAACTTTTAAAGTGTATTTCATGCCATTTTAGCTGCTAGATCGAGCTCTCATTTTAATTATACCTACATTCTTTGTTAAAAGTTCTAAAACATGCTGATAGGAATTTTTGTCTTTTCCTGAAAGATCCAATGATACTATCAAAAGCAGGAAAAAAGTGACTTTTTCTAAGTTTAGGACATTTGAGATCAGAATACCTCTGTAATATCAGGTGTCTTGGGATATTGTAATATCTAGAGCTTTTCACGAGTAAATTTGCAATATTGGCACCATATCTGGAGAGAATACCATAAATATTGTTATGAATGTAAAAGAAGCCAATTGAATATAAAGTTTTGTGCTGGTAGGAGCGATGTCTGCTCCAAGTCTAAATTTTGATAAAGTTAAATAAATTGTTTTGTTATTGTTTTTAAATAATCATTTTGATTATTTTAAAGTAGAATGTATGTTACAATCTCTTTTTGAATACATATATTTCGATTGAAAGTTAGGAGGTGTAGCAAACACTTTTTGTGAACTTTACTTATCATGAGTGAAGAATTAATCCCAAATTTTTTAAAATTAATACTAGTAGTTAAATGCAATATATAAAATTTTTTTTATGAATTATAGCAGAATTATTATCATTGACTTATAATTCGAAAACTTGAAAGTAGTAACTTGAGCATTCATTTTGCACTATATAAAAAAACGTATTAATAAAACTAATATCTATTTTTTTCTGTAGAGAAATAACTGGAAAATAAATATCAAATTAAAAACGTTTTAAGCATTAGTTTTTATTTGACAATAGTTTATTTATTAGTATTTAAAAACATTTTTATTATTAATTTTAGGAAAATTATTAAAAAACAAAACATTTTTATAGATTAAAGACCATTAAAATGGGTTTAAATTTGTAATTAATTAAGTATTGCCTAAATTGAAACATTAAAAAATAATAATATGTATTGAAAATTAAAAATAGCTTAAGAAATAACAGTAAGCACATTAATTTTCTTAAACGAAAAATTTTTTGAAATAGTGCTCTTATTTTATTCTGATATTCCATAAATCATTTGTTAGTTAAAAAAAGCTATATTATTTTTAATGAGTATTTTTATTTAATAATGATGTAATTGTAAAAATTTTAAAAGCTACACTAATAAACAACAAGATATAAAGAAAAAAATTGCAACCTAAATAAAAAAATCATTAATAAATTATTAATAATAAAAAAAAAGTTACATGTGCTTCAATTGGTTGAGATCGTCGAATGATCCTTGTTTAAGATCTTTCAAGGGATTCTTTTTCAAATTCCTGAAAATAATAATAATAATATTAAATAAAATGAATTTGAAGTACAGTTTATAAAGGTAAAATGTTAGTAACAATCGAAAAAAAAATTAATTAATTAAATTACGGAAACAAAATTTTTTAATTTGCTTTATGCTAAAGACAAAACATTTGTTTTGAGATAAATTGAAAAATATTAATTAAAAATCAATAGAAGTGCTAAATACTTATGAATACTGCATTTTGATGAAAATAAACATTATTAAAATAACTTAATTTAAAAATGTAATAAATAATTCTGCACTTATTAATGGTAGAAAAAGATATAACCTAACAAAAGCCATCATTTAATGAATGAAATATTTTAATAACAATCAATTTAGTCTTTTTTAGAAACTTAATATTTAATCTTAAACCTTTTCATACTTTATTTATTTTGTAACATTTAAACTTTATTATTTTAATAGGCATATTTTTTAAAAAATCATCTTATCAATTTTATTAGTATTGAAAAAATGGGAAAACACTTTTTGTAAAGTTTATTAAAAATATAAACATGAATAATTAATCATTAATTTATATCTTTAAAGTGAATTTATTTGAAAATAGCATGAAATATAAGAAGAATTCAGAAGCAATTTAATTCTGTTATTATGCTTTCTTTAGTTCGTATAGAAATTTTTTTAATCAATTTGTAAGAAACTAGAAGAATTATAAGGACAACAGAATCATCAACATGTGCTTTTGTTAAGTATTAATTACAAATTATAAAAGAAAAAAATATGCATATAAATATGGTAACATTTAAACTTTGTCATTTTAATAGGCATATTTTTTTAAGAATTATTTTATTAATTTTACGAGTATTGAAAAAGGGAAAAACACTTTTGCAAATTTATTAAAAATATAAGCATGAATAATTAATTTTATTTCCTCCTATAAAAAAGAATTTATTTGAAAATAGCATGAAATATAAGAAGAATTTAAAAGCAATTTAATTTTGTTATTATGTTTTCTTTAGTTTATACAGAACAATTTGTCAATTTATAAGAAACTAGAAGAACTATAACGACAAAAGAATTATTAACATATTCGTTAAGTATTAATAATCAGTTATAAAAGAAAAAAATATAACTATAATTGTTACATTTTTTTTTATGAATACTTTGAGTTTTCTTTACACTTTTTTTTTTTTTGTTATTATATCGCAGATGATAATAATTAAAATTTTAAACCTTGCAAATTTCAAAAGTTAAAGTTAATAAGTAAAATATTGACCGTAAGTTCTTTGTGTAGCTGCTAAGAAACTAGTAACTTATATCTAGTAAAAAACTTAAACTAACTTAAAATAGCTTGAACTAAAAATTAAACTTATAACTAGTTAAAAAACAAATTAAATCTTTTTTTTTTGCTTTTTAGTTTTACATTATTTTAATTAAAAATAATTATAAACATTTCCGTAAGGAATAATATATTGTTTACCTTTTAATTTCTGTTATTTATTACTTCAGTCGCTTTAGTTTAATATATTAAAAAAAAATGAAAGATAAATAATAATAAGTAATAAAAAAATTATGCATAATAAGGAACAAACATGTTTACGTTATATCATTGTTCTAATAAGTTGACAAATTTTTGCAACTACTAAGATATTTTTTACATGTGATAAATTTTGTAGGCGAGATAGTTATTTAAAATTTTGACACAATGAAATTTGAGATTTTGAAATAAAACATTTTTTTTTTTTTTTCTGGATTTCTTGTTTATTTTCAGAAAGAAAACGAAAACCCACGAGGCAAGAATAGTTAATTTCCAAGCTGTTTTATTCTTCATTACATTTTCAAGATATATTTAAGTTTGCAATCCGAATTTCTAAGTGTTAATAATAATTAAAAAAAAAAAAAGCGTTAATTAAATAAAAATAATTATTAAAAATAGTTTATTTATTTTTACTTCATTTGATTTATTTCTTAGTGGATTAAATTCTCATACTTTACATTTTATGGTACTATTTTGTTTATAATTTACACCTAAAAATGCAAATTGATGCAAAACAATGTTAAGAAGGATATCCAACTCTTATAAATCTCAGACGCTCAGGAGGATTAAGATTTCTGGAATTTTAAATCTTGTAAAATCCCTTTTTTAAATAGTTATATTAAAATACAATTCAATAATATAGTACTTTCGCAGTTCTCCTTTAATTTGAGAATCGAAACAGATCTCTGCTAATCGCAAATACATTAGAGTTTATAAAAGTAAACAACTGTTTTTGTTTTCTCTTTAGAAGCCTATTTGGACTTTTTCTCTTACAAAACAAAATTATTGGAGACACTAATTATTATTTGAAATATCTTTATTATGTTATGCTCCAATCTTTTCCTTTTCCATCAAAAATCCTTTATATTTAATCAGAATTCCCCATTTCACCACATCCATATTGAAACATTCAATAACATTTCTCAAATCCTGAAAAAAAAAATGGAATTGTAACCGTGCTGCCTCCTTCACCATCATATGAGCCCCCTGCTAAGGAGAAAAGGTCAGTAGGCCTTGAGACTCTCCTCCTTGAGGGAGTACAGCGCAACCTGCAATCCCACTGAAAAACGTTTAGTTAATTTACAGTCTCTCACCCCGAGAGGAGATATATTTAGAATAGCCCTGCGTAGTATTTGGTTTATAGACTATCATCCGGAGAGTGGGAAGTATATTTCGCGCATCCTACGCGTAGCTGAGTATTGGGTCTTCGGCTTAGAAGTGGAATATATCCATTAATTTATAATTATATGCCTCTGTATTAAATAGTGTATGTCTGTAATTGTATGTGTGTGGTGTTTGTGCTTGCTCAATAAAGCTGTGAGTTTTTCAATCTGTGTATCAAGCATCTCAACCCAAACCCCACCCAGTTACAATCTTGTTTGCCCAACCTGCACATTATAGATTTATAACTTAGCCTCCATTTCTTTTCAGAAACTTCAGGGATTTTTCCAGTTTCTAATACAGTAGTACTTAATGTGGGTCACCACCGGATATTAAAATCTCACGTCATAAAACATCAGGCGATTGGAAGACTGATCTGTTGCCCATTTAAACTATCAAATGGCTGGCGTTCTACGACCTGGTATTTTAGCATCAGGTGGATACCCACCTTAGTAGGGATTCCATGAACATTCAAACCTGGTAGGGACTACCAGGTTTGAATGTTTATGGAATCTCCATAATGATTTTTTAGGGGACCATGAACTGGGTCAAAGTAATGTATTCCTTATTTTTATACTCACACATCTTGAATGGCATTAAGTGATATCTTTTCACAGCACTTACAGCAAACTACATTTTAAATCTTATAAAAATCCCTTTTAAATTATTTATGCTAAAACACAATTTAATAATATAATAACTTTGTAGTTCTCCTTTAATTTGAGAATCCAAACAAATCACTACACATCGTAAATATATTACAGTTAAATAGTAAAAGTAAATAATTGTATTACATTAGTAAATAATAATTTTATTATAATACAGTAAAAGTAAATAATTTATTTGTTTTCTCTTTAGAAGTGTTTTTGGTATTTTCTCTCATACAGAACATCATTATTGGAGACACTCATCATTATCCAAACATCATTATTATATTCTGCTCCAATCTTTGTCTCTTTCACAAATCTTATGTGGAAAAATCCCTTTATATTTATTCAAAATTCTCAATTTCACATCACCCGTATAGAAATATTCAATGACGTTTCTCAATGCCTGAAATAAAATGGATCTATAATATAGCTTCCATTCCCTTTCAGAAGCACCAGGGATTTCTCCAATTTCTAATTCAGTAGTACTTAAGGTGGGTTACCACCGGATATTAAAATCTCACGTCGTAGAACGCTTTTTTTTTAAGAAACTAAAAATTTGAATAAAGTATTTTTTTTAGAGAACTAAAATATATTTCGTTAACACTTACAACGATTCCAGTTTGGCCATCATTGAGAAAGTTTTGCCATCAATACTGCGAATCTTGTTCCCGTGAATATCCCTGAAAATATTTTGAAAATAATTTATACATTACAAAAAGGATTCAATATCTGTTCATGTGTGGGACATTTAGAAAAAAAATGAAATGTGAATGGATTGAAGATTTTATAAAATAATAGTACAAGAAGAATTGTGTTTAAAATTACATTAACGTAAATATTATGAAGGATTTATTAACTGTTTAGTAAAAATATACACAGTCCAGTCACATTAATGTGACCCACCCACTGTTTCGACGTCAACGTGAAGTAACCAATTACAAAAAGCAGGTGGCAGCACATTGCAGTGGAGTATATATATAAAGAATTCCACTTAATACCACATTGCACACTCCACTTAAAGCCAGAATATACACTCTTGTATATTCTAGCTTTTAGACAGGTGATCACATTAATGTGACTGGACTGTGTAATTTAATTCATAAGTATACAAATAAAATTATGTCAATAGATGATTGCTATTTTTTATAATAATTCCTTTTTAAGTATTGGTGGTATACTTTTCCCCCTATTTTTGTGTTTATGACATGAAAACACAAAACCCTACGTAGAGGGTTTAAAAGGTGAGAGAGGGTTCTGCTCTTTAATAAAAAAAAACCTTGATACATTGTTTTTATAATATTTTATATAATTTTGATTATAAGTCTCTAAATTAAATTTATATATGTTACAATGTTATAATACAATGTTTATATATTTAATTGTAAAGTCTATAAATTAAAATTATATCAATAGAAGATTTCTATTTTTTATAATAATTTATTTCTTTTAACTATTCGTTATATAATTTTTCTCTATTTTTTGAGTTCACAATGCAAAAAGCACAAAAGTCTACTTAGAGTGGCTCTGCATTTTGAAAACAAATTAATACAATGTTTTTATAATATTTATTAAAATTGTGTACGTTATATTGTAAAATTTATTAATTTTGGGCTTTAAACTTCTGATAAAATTTTAACAAGACTACAAAATTAGGCTTGTGTAAATTTTACAATATTCGTTAGTAGGAAATGTGGCATTCTTAAAATAATGGACATGTTATATGTTGAATTTTTCATACCAGAATGTCATTACTTAAGTTTATTTTGTAATATCTGAAGCGTAGCTTTGTGGCGTCCAGGAAAAATGGTTAGTTGTCCTACAGACTCTCAACCGAGAGGAAGTACATTTAGAGCAACCTTACACCTCAGCCGAGATTTTAGACTCAAAAGTGAGCCTTTCCACGAAGCTCTTCCAAGATTAATGTAAATTTGTGATAAATATTGTATATAACTGTAAATGTGTGTAGTGAGGTCTAAATAAAGTGTTAATTCCCTGAAGCTGTACCTCAAGAATATATTTACTTGGTAATTTTAACCATTTCTGGTAATACATGTATATGGTAATTTTATCACCGTATAGTAATAAATGTATATTGTAATTTTAGCAATGCATGATAACATATGTATATAGTAATTGTAACAATATATTGGTAATATATGTATATTGTAATTTTAACAACTTATGGTAATATGTATATAAGGTAATTTTAACAACTTTGGTAATATATGTATAAGGCAATTTTAACAAAGAATGATAATATAATGTATATGGCAATTTAAATAATACATGATAATGTATGTATGTTGCAATTTAACAATGCATGATAATATATGTGTATGGTAATTTTAACAATGTAATGTGATACATGTACACTCAAGAGCCAAAACATTATGACTACCTGTCAATAACGATTTGGCCCACCTTTGGCGCAACACAGCTTCAACCCGCCTTGGCATGGATGCCACAAGTCCTTGGTAGATGGCCGGAGACAGATTGTACCAGATGTAAGCAACGGTCACGCAAACCGAGATATTGAATTGCGGTCTTTGAACTCTGAGCTGTCGTCCCAGGACATCCCAAATGTGTTCTATCGGATTGAGATCCAGCGAGTTAGGCGGCCAGGGCATTAACTGGAATTCAACATTATATTCCTGGAATCCCTTCAACACAATTTTAGCCTTGTGACAAGGGACGTTGTCCTGATGGAACATTACATTTCCAGCTGGAAAAACCGAGGCCATGTAAGGGGTGCAACTGGTCCCAATGATGTTCAGATACCCTGTAGCATTCATGGTCTGCTCTACCACAACCACGGGTCCCAGAGACGCCCAAGAGAACGTCCTCAAAGTATAATACCGCCACCACCGGCCTGTGTATGACCGACTGTACATTGAGGGAGCAACTGTTCGCCTGGAAGACGGCGTATCCTGGCGTATCCATCGGCGTGATGAATGACAAACCGTGATTCATCTGACTAGGCAACTCTTTCCCACTGATCCATGGACCAGTCACGATGTTCCCGGGCTCAGCGCAGGCGCAGTTGGCGATGACGCTTTGTCAGCAAAGGCACACGAGTGGGACGTTTGCTGCGTAGCCCCATATCCAACAGTGTCCGCTGAACAGTGTGCTCCGATACTATTCTACTTGGCCCTGCATTGTATTGGGCTGTCAGCTGAGCCACTGTCTGGCTCCGGTTTTGCTTCACCATCCGAGACAGTCTCCGACGACCTTTATCTTTGATAGCGTGTGAACGTCCAACACCATGTCGTCTACTGCTGGTTTCACCGTCATTCATCCACTTTGCATAAATACTAAATGTAGATCGCGAACAACCACGAGTCGTGCAGGTTCGTAAATACTTGTTCCGAGCCTTCGAGCCATTACAATCTGCCCTCTATCAAAGTCGCTTAGATCCGCAGCCTTTCCCATCACACACAGAATTAAGTGAAAGAATGATTCTTCAGACTCTTCAGCAGCAGTTAAATACCATTTCCACCTGATCACATGCCTTCCACGTCTTCCAGGCGAGTTCATTGCAAATGTAGGGGTGGTCATAATGTTTTGGCTCTTGAGTGTACATGGTAATTGTAAAAAAATATGTGCATACATATGTTTTTAATAGAATGTGAAACTAAATTACTTACAACTTCAAAAGTGAAGACAAATTCCCAAAAGTATCAGCTTTCAAAGACTGCAAACTGTTTTTTGATACAGCTCTATTAAAAAAATAATTATAATTTGCATTAGTATATCGTGCTTCTTGATTGTATGTTACAAATATTTTCCTTCAATTTATTTCTGTTTTGTCATCACAGTAAGTTTGATTTTCGTATTACATTTGCATGAGAAAACAACACCATTTCTAGTAAGTGTACAGTTAATATTCCCAAACATTATTTTTAAAATATTTGAATAAAAATTCCAGCTCCTCATCTAAATTTATTTTTAAATAGATACAATTAAAGTATTTCAGAAATTTTAAATGTTCGATTTTTTATAAATATGATTTATCCGCTCAATTTGTTATAAAAGGAACATACTGGCATTCAAGTAGGTATTGCATGCAATATATACGTTTATACATATGGTTGGGGCAGGATAGTTTCTAAACTAGTGGTTTTGGACCAGATCGGATTGGTGTGCTTGCAGTGATTCCCCTCCCATGTGGGCATCTACGGAAATGAAATTGCTGATCTGCTCGCTAGAGAAGGTTGCGAACTTCCCAAAGCTTCTTCCTCCCAATCTGTTAGCTTCAGAGGTTCATTCCATGACTTAGCCAGAGTGAATACCGCTTGGAGTGTCCACCAATTCATGCATGGTACGCCGCTAAATATCCTGGTATGTCTGCCAGTGCTCATGTCCTAGATCTGCACAAACGGCTTTAGTTAGACTGAGGACTGGCCCACTAAGAGTTTAACCTTCAATGGAGACGAGAAGACATATACCCTTTGTCATTGTTCCGCCATCGCGTCTCCTTTCCTCATCTCATTGATTGTATTGGTGCCTCTCGTGAGGCAACTGTTGAATGAGGGGAGGACCGTTTACGCGATCTATTGATGCAGAACGATCTACTGACTTGGTTTAGGATTCTAAATCAAGGGGATAAGCAACAACAACAATACATATGGTGGATATCGAAAGAACGTAGACTCGAACATACAAGCTTTTTAAATTCTCCAATCCATCGAAAACAAGGGAATCCACAGATGTCAGTTCATTCTTTGAAAAAGACCTGAAATTTAGAAGAAAAGCATGTCAAATTAAATTAATATGCGATCATAATTTTTAAAAATAAATTATTTCAATATAGTAATAAATGAGTTTCAGGTTTAAAAAAAAAAATGTGCATAATAAGCTAACTTATGTAAAATAAGGATTTGCTATTCTCTAAATAAAAAACAGATTATTTATAATAACATTAGGAGACTTCTCTCTCCCATTATCATTTTACTACAAGCAGCAATACGTAAA
>BPLR01001872.1:0-105992 GCA_021605095.1 Caerostris extrusa
AGGGGCCACCTACGCCCTGTCCCCCTCCCTCACGATGACTGCCGGGGCCCCTCCTACTACACCACGTGACGTTTTCCCATGAACTACAACGTCTGAATTTTGGCTCTATCTGAAAAGAAAGAGGATGGAAGAGGAAGGAAAAAATAATAAAAAAAAAAAAAAGATAGATTTGTGACGTCCGAAAAAATAAAAGTTTCAACGAAGATAGATATAAGATGGAAAAAAAAAACTGTATTGAAAAGAGAAAAATACTCATTATAAAGCTGCAATGCACGGTCTTTGGTATCAGCGAAAGGTAGTACCAAAGTTCCATTTTTGCGAAACTTCTTTACCTTTCTCCTTCCACCCTTGGATTAGATTCGGATTTTGGATGGAGTGTGCGAGAGGTCAATTGACTGCATTCACAAAAAATTCCCTTACAGTTTTTTATTAATAATTTCACTGTCATGAACTATTAATCTTCGTTAGTTATGTGATATAGTTCATTGCATAACAGCTATTTATTATATATGAATTATCCTCTAAGAAATTTCAAGCGATTTGGATAGAAATATTAAATATGAATTTTAATAAATACCGTTCAAAAGAAAGCTCTCAAATAAAGTATTTTATATCAGAACTTTTAGGTATGAACTGCTTGTTTCATTTTTTTACTTAAAACAAATTAACTTGATATACAAAAATAAATTTGCATACTTAATCTAGGGTGATAATGGGGTTGAATGAATTACTTTGAAATAAAAATAAAAAAAAATTTTTGTAATTATCTTGAAGAGATTCTTCTTTTGTGACTTTATTAATAAAATTGAATTAACATATATTTAAAGTAAATTAAGGTAAATTATTGAACACATTCTTAAAATAAGAGCACCTTAAGTCAAACAACTTTTCAATACATTTCAACTAATTTTTTTTTCATTTTTTTAGCACATAATATAAATAATAACAACTCAAGTATAAATACTCATTTTTTATTATTTTTACCACACGCAAAGTGACTAACTATAACAAGAACAAAAAAAAAAAAAATCCCAAAATAAATTCTTGAGTTCAGATCACAGTTGACAAATTTGAGTCTAATTTTTGCCCCCTTTCATAACGTAATACACTAAACTAATGACTCTTTTGTGTTTTTTTCTTGCCCTTCTTTTTTTTTTTTCTCAAGCCAGCGTGATTATGAAACATCCCAATTTCAGAATAGAATTGTAAGTCCATTCTTCACCCTTTCAGTTACTGACTTTTTTTTTCAGTGCTATTTGCGTTACATAAGAGTGATCGAACGTACGTTCAGAGCGTTCTCCTGAAAACCCCTTTTCTCCCTCTTTTTTTCCTGAGGGTGAAAATGATGAATTAAATAAACCGAGGAAGTAACCCTCTCACACCCCCTTTGGTGCCTCTTTCGAAAACCAAAAGGGGTGGATAATTTCGTTAAGTTTCTCTTTCTACAATAGAAATTTTTGCCGCTTTTTTGTAGAGGGGGAGGGCAAGTGAATTTAGACAGCTTCGTCACACTACTGCCAGTTGGGCAGATATGTGCCCTACCATAGAATGGGAGGAGATTTTCAGTGGGCAAAGAATAGACGCAAAGATCACATCAAATGGACATCTGTGGGTTACTTTGAATGCATAATTTTTTTTTTATAAAAAAAAATGGGTGGAAATAGATGTAGTGGTTAGGGGAAAAAAGGATATGATGTCCGATTTGAAAATGGATTTCATGATAAAAAATAAGGCAGGTGGAAGTCTTTTAATGAAAATATGATTTACATGATTGACGAGTACGACTCTCTATTTTTCAATTCCTTCTATTAGCTCACATTTTTCCTATATATATCTTGCTCAAATTTCAATCGTTCATAAAATACTTTTTATTTATCCACTCAAGTTCAAATATATTTTTCCAACTTGTAGTGGATGACACTTGATGTTAATACAGTTTTTCAAATATTAATTCATTAATTAAATTTAATTCATTAATTTTAGTTTTTTTTAGATTTAAGTTGCATGTATCTACCCATAGATGGAGCCAGATAAAAAAAAATGAATGAAAATTATTTATAAAAAGGACTTTCTGCAATATAGTGTGAAAAAAAGTAGGAATTGACTCAAAAGAAATTTTTTTTATATTACTTGTTTTAAAAGAAAAATGATTGCACTTTATGGTAGGTTTTCGAAAAAATTTGAATATGAAATCACTACATGCAAATTTTCTGTACTCTTATTTTTGAAATCACTTAAAAATAATAATTTTATTGGAATTGATGTAAAAATTATAGCAGAAATTTTTGCCGCTTTTTGCAGAGGTAGGGGCCAGCGAATTTAGACAGCTCGTCACACTATTTGCCAGTTGGCCCTACCATAGAATGGGAAGAGAGATTTTCAGTAGGCATAGAATAGACGCAAAAGATCACATCAAATGGACATCTGTGGGTTACTTTGAATGCATAATTTAAAAAAATATATGGGTGGAAAGAAGTGTAGTGGTTAGGGAGAAAGGATATGATGTCCGATTTGAAAATGGATTTCATGTTAAAATAAGGCAGGTGGAGTTTTTAATGAAAATATGATTTACATGATTGACGGTACGTCTACATAGAAAAATGATTGCACTTTATGGTAGGTTCAAAAATTTAAATATGAAACTACTGCATGCAAATTTTCGGTACTCTTTATTTTGAAATTACTTAAAATAATAATTTTATTAGATCTGATCTAAAATTGATGGTTCGAAATTCATTTTAAATCACTTTCCTTTTGATTTCTTGCATATCAACCATGTTTTCTGAATATGAAATGAGAATGGTGCTTATAACATAATTCTTATCTTTTCTTTACATTTATTAAGATAAATTTCCTTTAAAAGAAACAGATAATGTCGTCAAGATCATAAAAAAATATATACATATATAAACATTTATTTATTTCGGGAAACTTTACCTTATAATTACTTAAGATGCTGTAATGATATAAGCAATAATGATAATTCGCAGGGATATTAATATGAGCAGCTTGTGATAATTTTACGGAATATGTTAATAATTATTTTAAAAAAATTCAAACAACTTTTTTATGATTTAAATTAGAATTTGAAGATCCTGGATTAATTTGGTGTGAAAAATATTTTTGAGAAAAAGGAATAACTGATTATTATTCAATATTAAATGGAATAAGCCAAATATTATTACATTTTAGTTATTATACATAAATATTCCAATTAATAACAAATTAGTACTAACTTTCTACATTTTTAAAACAATTTGTTCCTCGTTAAAGCAACAAACATAGTATCTTATTGAAGGATAATATTTTGATTCTAATAAATTTGGTAATTTATTTATGAGAATGAATATGAAATGGAATAATAAGAATGACATGATTTTTACAACTATTTGGAAGAAAAGGTTGGTAATTTTAGTTGTTAATTTTAATGAATAAAAGAAAGCAAAATAAGTGAAGGAGTAGTTGTAGTAAATTATAAATAATGTAATATTATATACCGCTTTTTTATATTCATTTGAAGCATTAGGATCAATGTAATAAACCGGTTATTAACTCAGAAAAAAAAAATTTAAAAGCATTTTCTCATTTGAAAACTAAACCTGACTATTCATTTCTGGTTTGAGTTCAGAGTTATCTCCCTTGTGTCACATCTACTTTCAGAATGCTAGAATAGTACAGTTTAACAACCGTACTCTAATTCCGAATCTGTTTCTCCAGATCTTTATCCATTCCATTTCTGCTCAGTTTCAAGTTATCTTACATCAGAGATAAGCGCAAAGCCACTGCAGAGTTATCCCCCTTCCTCAGAGAAACTTACTATACAGTACTTTCACATGCAGAGGAAATGCACCAGCTACCTACCTACAGTATCTCTTCCGTCCAACCTTCTTCTTCCATGGGTTTTTATTACAAAGAGAAGAAGCTCAGTTGTCAAAACAGTTTTTTGCCAGGTTTTCTAAATGATTGAAAGGGAGCCAAAGACGAGAGCTTATCTTATTCTACGATGGGAAAAAGTGCTACGAGAGAAACGGTGGAGAAAAAAAAAAAAAGTGATATGGCATAGTATATGTGAGTGTTTTTGGTATACTAGGGGATATGGGGAGTGATCCATCTTGAAGATCGTTGAACGCCTAAAGAGCTTTGTCTTTTCGCGCGATGATTCCACTGTTTTTGTTTCTTTATTGCGAATGTAAAAATAATGAACACATCTCCCTCAGACATTGTTTTTTGTAGATGTGCATTAAATATTGAATTTGTTTCTTTATTATTTTATTCATCCCATTCCTGAATCCCTCTGTTTTGCATATATAAGAGGAAATGTTACGCATAAATCTTGATCGGAATATGCATATCATGTATGAGAAAGTATGAGTATATCCCTTCTTGTTTGAATGTTGAATGTGGTGTTTCATGCATTTTTTTTTAAATTCTAAGAGTCATATATTTGATGTAGAAAAGGTATCATTTAAATAGTTAAAAACAATAATAAACAGTAATATTTAAATATCATCTACATATTTTTATAAAAAGAAGTTTTATGTGGAAATCTTGATCGGCATATGCATATCATGTATGAAAAAGTATGAGGATATCCCTTTTTGTTTTAATGTGGTGTTTCATACATTTTTTTTTTTTTTTTCAATCGTAAGAATCATATGTTATTTGATGTAGAAAAGGTATCGTTTAAGTAGTTGAAAACAATAATAAACAGTAATATTTATATATCATCTACTTATTTTATAAAAATTCGTCGAAATCTTGGTCGGTATATACATATCACGGCTGACGAATTATGAGACTATTTCTTCTTGTTTTAAGCAATCTAATGTGGTATTTTATTTTCATTTTAATATAGGATCCACATGATATTCAATATAGAAAGGGCTTAATTTAAATTATTATAAACTAGAAATTTGTAATATTTGTATGCCATCTACATATTTGATTAATATGTAAATGATAATTTATATATTTTATTAAATTTTTCTAAATTTGATATTTACAAGGAAAGAAATTGCTACATAATTTAAAACAGAAATAAGTCAACGATTTCATAAATATCGTTAGTCCTGTAAGACATTTTATTAAAGATATAAAAAAATCCTATATTCCCTAGAAAAGTAATTTGTTTTTGATGTTCTATTTTCACCTCATCACTGTTTGTTAGTTTTTATAATTATTTAATAAAGCAATTTTGTTGGTCTCAATACTAAAAATATTTAAGACTGTTAAGGAGTTAAAACCGTGACATTGTTAATTAATTGAGAAATGAACTGATTAACCGATTACCGAACTGTTTTTGTCTTCAAAATGACCTAACATTTATAAATATTTATGATTTCATTGCTGACCTTTGACTATTTTTAAATTCTGTTATAAATTATTTCTATTTGAAATTATTTTATCATTTCATCATTCTTTTTAATAGATCTTTTAAGAACAGAATAGTTGTTGTCTTTTGTGCCTAGATATATTGGAGTAGAGAGTGATGCATTGTGTTTTTATGTGTTTCAGTCCTGTACCAAAAACGGTTGAAGAAAGAGAAGCGGACTCGCAGGAGAGTCCAGGAGCAGCTGGAGGCCGAGGTGAAGAAGCGGGCGCAGTACGAGGAAGCACTCAGGAGCAACTCTGCGGAAACGCTGCGCCTCCTCAATGGTGAGGCTCCTACAAATAGCCTAGAATACTTTCATATTTAAGATCTCATATTTGTTCCGATAAAATGCAAATAAGCTCATTAGTGATAGAATATTGATATAATAGTGTATCATCGAATCTCAGTCAGGAATATCCTAGAAAACTGTAAATGTGTAAATATTTTCTAATAAATGACATCACTGCTTTTCTAATAAAAAGTAAATGGGTTGATTAGTGGTAGGATATTTATATATTGTGGTATCAGCGAATATCAGTCAGAATATCCTAGAAAATCCTGTAAATGTAAATATTTTCTAATAAATGACCTCACTGCTTTTCTAATAAAAAGTAAATGGGTTGATTAGTGGTAGGATATTTATATATTGTGGTATCAGCGAATATCAGTCAGGAATAGGGTGAGTGGTGAGTTAGGAATATCCTAGAAAGTTGCAAAATCTGAAAATTGTTTTCATATTTAAGATCTCATCATTGTTCTCATAAAAGCAAATAAGTTGATTTGTGCTACGATATTTATATAGTAGGGTATCAGCGAATATCAGTCAGGAATAGGTGAATGGTGAGTCAGAATATAATAGAAAGTTGAAAAATCTGAAAATTGTTTTCATATTTGAGATCTCATCATTGTTCTGATAAAAAGCAAATAAGTTGATTAGTGGTAGGATATTTATATATATTATGGTATGAGGGAATCTGTGGAAATCTTGAATTGTGAGTCAAGAATATCCTAGAAAACTATAAATTTGTAAATATTTTCTAATAAATGACAGCACTGGTTTTTTAATAAAAAGTAAAGGAGTTTATTAATGTTGGGACATTTATATCTGTTGATGTAAGTGACTTTTTGAAATACTGCACCTTCTACATGATAAATAAGAAATATCCCAGAACCAAATTTATATATAAGCTTCGTATTATTGATAATAATAATGATTTATATGTGAGTTTAGTGTAATAGTAATATGGGCAGCCTTAAATGAATAACAGATGAAATACTTTGAAATAACTTTTTGTTTCATTTTAAGACTTTGAAAGAAAAGAAATTACAGCATAAATGTGATAATCTTACACAAGTTTGTCTAAAATTAATTGAAAATAAATTTTATTGAAAATTTTCATTTCTAAAGAGATTATTTTTACTGTTATTAAACAATATATTTAGAAATACATTTTGATTGTATTTTAGCAAAATTAACTTTTTATATCTTTTTTTCACTGATAGATCACTTAAGCCGAAGTGCTTTTTAGCAATCTTATCAAAATAATCGTAACGAAAAAATATCTTAAAAACTATTTGAATTCATACAGAAACTGTTTTAAATTGCAATAGGAGAATCACAAAAATCAAATCAAAGCAAATATTTGCTATAAAGACAGAAATTAGTGGCTTTAAGAACTCTTGAAACCTTTCGCATATTTTTAAAATAAAAAAAATTTATGCATCAAACCTCTTGACTGCTATATCTTTTGCATATATTCGAAATAAAAACAAATAACAGGAAATTTATCAACAACTAACCAAATATTAAAATATAAAATATACAATATTATTCTTATGACTGCATAAAGTTAAAAATAAATTCTGCAAACGGTGTTGCAATCAATATAAAAATACAGAGCACCTTGTTGCTATTCACCTACTCCAATATCTTTTGTATACATTTTAAATAAAAACAAATAACAGGAAATTCATCAACAACTAACCAAATATTAAAATATAAGATATACAATATTATTCTTATGAACTGCGTCAAGTTAAAAATAAATTCTGTACGCTGTTGACAATCAATATAAAAATACAGAGCACCTCGTTGCTATTCGCCTACTCCTATATCTTTTGTACTTCCATATCTTTTGTATACATTTTAAATGAAAATAAATAAATAACAGAAAATCCTCCAACAACTAACCAAATATTAAAATGTAAAATATATAATATTATTCCTATGACTACATCCAGTTAAAATAAATTCTGCACGTTGTTGCAATCAATATAAAAATACAGAGCAAATTGTTGCTATTCGCCTATTCCTATATCTTTTGTATACATTTTAAATAAAAAAAACTATAAAAAAAACAGGAAATTCTCCAACAACTAACCAAATATTAAAATATAAAATACATATATAATATTATTCTTATGACTGCATCAAGTTAAAAATAAATTCTGCACGTTGTTGCAATCAATATAAAAATACAGAGCACCTTGTTGCCATTCGCCTACTCCGTTATTCCTCCAGAAATAAAAGAAGCCCATCCTTTTCCCACTCAGCCTATCTGCTCAGTCGATTTACAGGCACAGGCGTCATATTTCGTGTTTTGACACTCGCATCCCAGATAATCAACCCTAGAGAGAAAGCCTGTGCTTAAAAATTTCATGGTCGGCGTAAAGGGTGGGGTGGGGGAGGGTTGGAGGGTCAAGACGCAGCAAACGATATACACCCAGAAGAAGAATATATACAGGCATCCTATCCAGGGAGGAATAGCGAAAAAAAAAAAAAAAAAAATAAAGGGGTAGGTTTGAGTTTTTTTTTTTCCCATTAAAGAGTTAGAGAGTTGGCGCAGTAAAAAGTTTAAATTGTTAATGCCAAAGAGTGGAAAAAAAAAAAAAACTAGGAGTGACTTGGCGGTAGAGAGGAGAGCTTTTAGAGAGTTGTTCACTTGGGAGGTAGCGGGTAATGATAGCGAGTTATTGTTTCGAAAAACACAACGAGGTACAAAACGAGTCACAGTTGAGGAAGCCTCCTGTGAAGATGCAGATGAACTGTCGGGTTGCCCTGCCTCACGAAGTTTATTTCGGGATCGCCAAGAATGCCAAAGAATTGGCGATTTTTGAAAGGGACAAAAGATTGATTTGAAAAATGAGATGAGCATTTGATTTAACTGCTATTGAGACTGAATATTTGTATTAAAATAAAATCTTCTGCATATCTTTTGAAAATACCTTATAAAATATAACTTAAATACTATTTTAAATTACTATATTTATCGATACATAGAATAAAAAAAAGAACTTTATTTCTTAAATGGGTTTGTTATTTTCATAATAGTTTTATTTTTGTTAATAATATGTTAAGCATTTCAACTACTTGATGTTTACTTTTCCATTAAAAATTTTGGCAGGCTTAAAAAATGAAACCTGGCAGGTTTAAAAAATGAAAAATGTATATAATGAAGAGTAAATACATAAACTAAATATTTTAGTGAGTATTTCAAGACACAATTATGTTAAATATATAATAATAACAATTTTTATATTATATAAAATTCTTTTTTAACATAACAGCCTATAAATATATACAGGTTATACGAAGGTATATAGATATATAGGTATACGAATACGAAACTATATACATATAGGTTATTGGATGTATATATAAGTAAAACTATGTAGTGGTATAATTTCTTATTATCTTATAAATCAATATCACCAGAAATTAAACTTCTGGGACGAATAAAAAATTGATTTAATTATTTTTTTTATTATTATTGAAACGATTGTATAAAAATTTATCCAAAAAAATTATTGTATATTAAATAATTATCCTTGTTAAAATAATATATACATAGTCCTTGAAGAAATTAATACATTGTATTCTCTCACTAATCAAAATATGAATGTATTCAGATAAAGATTTTACTGTTGTTAATTCAATATAAAAAAAAAAAAAAAAAAATAATACTTTTGTTGATTTTGAGTTTCAAGAATTTCTTATAATGCAACTAGAAAATAAAACCATATCTTAAAAAAAATTGGTCAGCCAAAAAGGCAATAACTCGCCAAATCCTTACCAATTCCAGGCCCACAGAATCCTATGCATCGTAACTTATGTTTAGAAATGGGCCTTTAAAATTGGCGAGGAACCCTTCTCGATATTTTTCCCCACCCATTTTCCTCGAGACATTTTACAAATGCATGAATTTAAGCAAACGCGATTTCCATAATGTCTTGTTGCTTTCGTCTCCACCATTAGAACTCCGATTTAGGCAAAAGAACTTTTTACTTCTTCCCCTTTAGCTCCAGGTACTAACAAGCCCTGATGCGGAATCTATAGATAATGCATGACAATGAGTTTTTCCGTTGTCTAAAGTGCACTGGCTTCCGTGTTTTTATAGGTTTCAACTATTTGCACTCACTAAATGAAGATTGATGGAGTTTCGGAATTAGATTTGCATCTCCATATATGAAAGTGAACTTTTAGTCCGAGGAGAGTCAAGCATTTAAACTCCAGTCGATATTGCAAAATTAAAGAAAATTTCGTGCTAAAAAAATACGACGCAGAATACGTAACTAACTTGCCAATTTAAAATTTCTCAATACAGTCGATGGAAATAATAGCTTTTTATGAGATTTAGCAGTGCGCAGTATAAATTGTGTAATTTTCAGTACGTGAGCAGTATAAAGTGCTTGGTAAATTTACGCACTTAGTGAAGAATGCATCACAGCGTCAATGTAAATATTTTGTGCACAAAATTTAAAGGATTCGAACTATATAAAATAAATTCTTAGGATACCATAGGTGTAAATAATAAAAAAATATATTTGGCATTTCAAATAAATTCACACATGTGAGTTCAATGTGAACAAAAATTTGGGCCAATTCAAATATATTCATAATTAATGTGAGTTTCAAATATAACTCGCATTACATACTTGATTGATAACGCAAAACTCAACTGGCAATTAGCAATAATCAACTATAAATTCACGTTAAAAATATGTTAATTTGTTAAAATAATTAACGAAATCTTTCTTTTATATATGAAGAATATGCCAGAGCGCCATTTTTATATGCAAATATATATATATATATATTTTCTCATAGTATTTTTTTAATTCCAAAGTTTAACTGCTTTCTATTCATTCATTTTAATAAAAGATCTTAGCTCAGTGATTAGAGAGTTATTGAGAGATTTATAGTTGCTTCAAAGGAAGAGGTTACAAATATGTTTATCGTCTTCATATACTAGAAGCACTTCAAATGTAGTTTTAACATGCAGTATAGATTACTTGCTTTTGGATATTGCTAGGCATTCTGTTATTTTTTTTATCATGTTTTTGTGCCGTATTTATGTATAATTTTTTAGTATTCATTCGGGGTTCATCTTTCCATAAAGTAATAAGCTTTGACACACATATTGATGTAATAAAACTGTGAAGACATTAGAAGATTTCATTAACCTCTAATTAACTAACTGCCTGCCACTACAGTCCATGTTGGACCATGGCCGTCTGCCCACTGGAAGATTTCGAAACAGGAGATGTTTGCCAGACCTACTCCCAACAGTCGTATAAGACCGGTACCTACAGTTTAAAGTGAATTCCGGACCACTACAAACATCATGGCTCCTCCGGAACACGAACCCGAAACCAGTGGCACCATGTTCCAGAGCGCTAGTCACTCGGCCATTTCATGAATATCACATCCCGCTAATTTAAAAACACTATAAGAAAAATTTTAACACAAAGCAAGCAAGAATAAACAACATAAGTCAACATTAAAAAATACAAGATAATACTATACTTAAAACTGAAATAAAATATGGTTATTCCAACATGAAACGAAAAAAACGCAACACAAAAAAAGACAGAAAACAATAAAAACTCTCTAATTCCACACAAATACATTCATCAAACAATAAAGACTCGAGCAAACCAAATTCATTGCTGAGAGAGAGAAAGAGCAAAGAAGAACCACATGGGAAACGAACTCCTTTAAGTAACTCACTCCAACAAGGCGATTGAATTGCTCCTTAATGCGAACGGAGCGTCCACGAATCGACAATGAAGTACGAATAAATGATATTAATAGTCAGGCAACTTGTCTCCGCAGTCTCGGGGAATTATTTCGTGGGAGGGAACCATTGTTTCTGCGTCTCTCCACGAATCCTGATCCCATTAGGTGCAGCCGATTATGACTCTCCCCCCCCATCAACCCCTCAACCCCAAACCGAAGAAATCTGCTAGCCGTGGAAAGAGAGAGTCGTTCTCTAGTTTACGAATTCGTGTTTATTAATGCTTTTGGATTTTGTTTTCCCCCTCTCACCCCCCTTTTTGCGTCCACCCCTCCCTTCCCCCCCCTAAGCTGGAAGAAGGGGGTTGTAGTGTAAGTGAAGGAGTATGAGATTGAATGGGATGACTGTTCTTTGGTACTGACTGGTTCAGACATGATTTTTAAAAAATTCTTCAAAAATAATTAGATACATTTCTAGAGCTTATATCATCTTGTTTTACGATTCTAAAATTACAATGGTTTTTAATCATGTTTGGGATGAGGGTGGGTGCAGTAAATCTATAGACAGGACTGTATCTCTGTTGAGCTCAACGAGAAGATAATAAGTATCTGAATTCCTCAGACGCTACATTGATGGTCTTCATTTCAAATTGTGATGGCATAATGTGGGTGCATTGTGACGCCCACCATGGTGCATCTTGAGTAACGCTTAATCCTCTACATATCCGTCGTTATATTAATGAAACTAATACAATTTCCTCTCTTTTACGTCCTCCTTCTTAAACCGGAGGAAATGTTATAGATACATTCGATAACTTTTGCAACAATATATCTCAGATATATTTGATAAATTTATAGAGCTATTTCTAGATCTTAGATGATAAAGTTACTACAATACTTAAACAGATAAATTTGAATGAGATTAATTTGAACAACCTTACATCTCAGCTAGAAGAGCTGGAAGGACCTGATGGATAGTGAGAAAGGTTTTAGATATCGCTTGTCTAGTTCAAAATTAGCGAAGCCGAATTAAAAGTTTCCGTGTCTATTCTGAGAAAGGAGAAGAGTAGAAGCTCTCATATGCCATTTTTGGGGGTTATTCGTTATAAATCGTTGTGGCAGTCAATGTAATAATCTTCCGACTTATCACTTCTTTGCTTTTAAGGATATACGATAGTAAGGAACGGAACTCTTTTATGTCAATCTTGTCTAAGATAGTACCTGTGAAAGATCTTATTGTAAAGTGGTCAACAAACAATAACATACCACCTGCCGTCATGTAGAAGATTAAATGAACCTGTTTATAAACAAATTAAATTGTAATTACAGTGAATTTTCAATAATACGCTAAATTTAACGAAACCTAATCAGTGGTGCTTTTCTAATCCTTAATTATAAGTTTTGAATAGTTTCCTTAGGTAACGCTGAATCTGCTGCATATCTGTCATTTTGGTACATTCAAAGTACCCAGCATTTGAAAAATGTTAAGATTTCTTCAATTGATTTAGTAAAACCAATATTTGAGTAAATGGTACTAAAAGATGAGAATGTCAACACGGAGACGGGCCCCTAAGAGAGAAGAAACTATGAACTCTTTAATTTAGTCTTTGTGCATTGGGTGTCTCAGAGAGGATGGCATTCGCATTACCCAGAAGAAGTGGTTTACGGGGGAGAGGGTCCCGAAAGCCAAGATCTGCATACCAAATCAATTCCTCATTCCTAATTGGAAAATTTAATATCCTTTTAAGTGTCCTGCTAATGGCTCTCTTCCCGACAATCGCAATGCACATAAAAACATAAAAACACACACACTAAAAAAAAAAAAAAAAAAAAAAAAAAAAAAGCGAAAGAAAAAAATATATGCAGTTTGACTTCGGAATCATTAAATAATGGAGCTAGAAAATTTTCGAACATTAATCTTTTATTTCGCCATTTTTATTATTATTATTTTTTTTTTTGTTCCACCATTCGGTTTTCTTATTCGAGTATAAAAATCCTTTTTATTTAATTTTTTGCACTCGATTGCACCGGCGGAAACTTTCTATTAACAGGGGTTTTGGGGAAAAGGGGGCTCCTTGCGATTATTAGAAAGGCATCAATTATCATGGGTTTGGGATTCGGTGGGGAATTCAATTTGAAGAACATTCTGTAGGAGGGGGATTTCGTTGCTTGTTTTTGGTCTGGAGGCTTTTCATTTGATTTATGTGGATCTGCCCGAATGCGACAAGTTCTTTGTTGCTGGTGTTGAAACGTGGAAGAATAAATGTTTGCTTCAGTGTTTTGCGGTTGAAAAGGTTGGCTTTTGTGATAAACTTGGATAGGTTAACAGGTGTAAGCATACCTTACATGGAAATTATATAAATATAATCAAATTTCGGAGTAGATTTAGTGTGTATCGGATTCAAGGATTTTTGTAGTTTCCTTTCATTTCACTACTCAAACGATTTTTTATTTATTTTTTTAGATAACGTAATCTTTTTAAGTATTGAATTTTAAGAAATGTTTACTGTTTAATCCTTTTTTTGTAATACAGGATGTTTTTATCTGAATATTAAATTGTCGACATTCTGTTTTTCTTCAGTTCTTTCTTCTTGCTATCTTTATTCAAGATTTGTTTTTAGAATATCAAAGATAAAAACAATTTCTAATAACACTATTACAAAATTAAATTATCAATTATAAGGTTACTATCAAGTCAAATTAAGTAATAAAAATTATATTGCAAAAATCGTAAAAAATTAAGAAAGCAAAATGTGAATCTTCTGCGTTCTTCTGTATATATACTATCTTATATACATATATAAGAAGACTTATACCACATTTACAAAAAGTGAACCATAGAAATATATCTGGCCTAAATGTGATGTAAAGTCTTTTTAATGTACCAATATTGCTATGTTCAAGATCTTAAAACACTAGTTTGCTTTACAATCAACTATATACTGTCCAAAAAAATTAATAAATAAATAAGATATATGGGATATTGATATCTTCTAATATAAATAAAGAAAGAAGACATCTATGTCTGAAACAATCTCTAACACATTTTTCCAAAATTTGATTTATACTCTTTTTTCAAATAAAAAAAAAAAAAAAGTACTCATATATTACCATAAATCTAATTTTCATATTCATTTCAGTGCTTATCTTAAAAACAATAAACCAATATAATTTTTATTTTTAATTTGTTTTTCACCCAGCATGCATATCAAATATTAAAAATAATATCTATTCCTCAAAACAAATTGCTACTTCATCAAATAAAACCAATTAACGAAACTACCAAAGAGAACCAACAAACATTCCCCCATTTTTTTAAATAAAATAAGAACCAAAAACAAAAACAAAAGTTCGACATCAAAATACTTCAAAAATACAAACAAAGTTCTCTGCAAGAATTTCTATTTCTCTCCAGTAACGTTTACACATAATTAAGCAATCAATTTTTCAATTACATGCGTTTGCGCTGCCACCACTTTTTTTCTTTCCCCATTGTGAATCTTTATAAAGTGAACTGAAATGAAACGAAGCCTGTGAGAGAACTGACCATCATTCTCATCTGTTGCAGAATCCCTTGCTCAGAATTGAGCGGGAGAGGAACGCCCGGGCAGAAGCGGAGCACAAAATGCAAGGTATAGTGCACAGTTATACGTGTATAGATGTATCCCCCACGTGCGTATAGTCCTCCATGTCCGTTGTCCTCTGAATGGAGAGGAATCATCTATCATCTACTTGTCCATTCTTTTGATAACAAATCTTTTTTTTTTCCCCCTCTTCAAATTTTCCTAAAGTGATTTTTTTTTTTTTCTATAATAAATCTATAACAACTGTTCTCTTGATAAGTGAATATATTGGGTTATCTCTTTTTATATATATGAAATCTAGCATAACTTGAGAAAATATAAAATAATAATGCTTGTTTTATATGGATAAAAATAACGAATTTTTAAGGCATTTTAATTGAGCATAACATTTGAGAATTAATAGTTTCTTCATTATTTTATCTGATTAATTTTTAAATGTTTAAATATTATTGATGCAAATAGAAAGAAGTATCGAAAACGAATAAATAATTTAAAGCATATGAAAAATTTATAATTCATAAGTAGAAATTAAAGACCATTAAATTTTGCCATTTTTAATAAGTCTAGCATTGAAACAATGAATTAATCATTTATGGAAGGGGTTGATTTGGTAAACAACTTGTTGGACTGCCGAATTAAATAAAAATTTCCACAGTTAAATAAAATCTTACGTCGTAGAACGTCAGCCAATAAGAAGCTTGTTCTCCTGCTCACTCAATCTTTCAATTGACATTATCAGTTAAGATTTTATTATCAGGCAGAAACCTACCTTAAAGGATCTTGTTTTAAAAACTTACAAGTAGTGCTGTGCCAAAAGATTTCATGAATATACTAAGTGGTATGATTATGTGGTATGAATTAATCATTTATGGAAGGGGTTGATTTGGTAAACAACTTTTGGACTGCTCCACAGTTAAATAAAATCACGTCGTAGAACGTCAGCCAATAAGAAGCTTGTTCTCCTGCTCACTCAATCTTTCAATTGACATTATCCGTTAAGATTTTATTATCAGGCAGAAACTTACCTTAAAGGATCTTGTTTTAAAACCTACAAGTAGTGCTGTGCCAAAAGATTTCATGAATATAAGTGGTATGCGCACTTTCCTCACATATCAGTATGATAAATCATGAGTTATGATAAAGCCTCATACTTATAAGGGTTGATAAATCCGCACTTTGTGAAGCTACCCCTTCTCCCATATTTTTACCCTTGAACGTGTTTGTTTCAAAATCGCTCAAAGTGGTACACCCTGGTCAACACTGTATCTGCCATAAAAAGTGAAACAGCCAATTGCTATCATAACCTCTATTACAGAACGATTACTTACCCATAGAGTATTTTTGCAATTTCATAAATATATTTTAAAAGCAACTGTAACGACAGATAAATGAATAATTAATTAATTATTTTTAATGCAATCTAATTTAATACAGGCCTCATAAATGCACGAAGCATATCAAAATGGTACTCGATTTCTTTCCATGCTCGCTGAAGCACCCCTCATCAATGATGGCAATTGCATTCTTGATTCTCTATTTCAGATTAATCATGTTTCTTTCCTTTATTGGATACATGATACCTTTAGCACAAACCCACGGAAAAAAAGTCGAGGAAAAAGACATTTGAAAAAAAATGGTATACAAGGTATTCAGGTTTATGTACACCATGCATATTTAAAAGAGTTTATGCCTTCAAAGTAAACAAAGATTCGAGTTATTGGTTAGTAAAACTATCACATTATCTACTCCTATATATGAGGTCAAAATATCCCAATAAGTGAGGTTGGATAGAAAGCGACGCTTTCATACGATAAAAATAATTTACGCATTTATTCATTTATTTATCGAATACTTTACGGAAAACTATTCTTGCATTAGCAGCAACACTCGTTTAATTTTCGGTAAGAAATGAATATCTGGGGAAAGACAAACAGAGAGAACAATTTCTAGAGCCGCTCAATAAATGCCAGCATCCACCCCGCTGGAGAAATCGTTTCACATTCATTCATAGCCCATTCCTTTTCACTTTTCCCCCTCGATTATTAATAAAGATTTCGACTTCCTTCATAACAAATAGGGTCTGTCACGTGGTGTGGGCACTTGTCGCATTGCTCATTCCATCCCCCCACTTAAGAACAGAGTAATCACTACTCAGCTATTAAGAGAATTTCTGCGAGAGTGGCTGTATCTTCCGTCTGTTGCCGCGTTTCTGAATTTCCTCGAAGCCCTTTCTAATAATACGCCCTCATTTATCATAGATTCCGCAAGCTGCTTGCTCTTTTATGCGTTAATTAGGAGGAAGCGGGAGGGATTAGTTTCTTGATGTGCAACCAGGAATTGGGATATTGAGAACGAGAGATTCGAATGTTAACACAGCACCGTGCTTGGTTTTTTGTTCATTATTGCTGTATAATGAAAAATAATTTTAACTTTTGTATCGTTGTTAAAATAAACTGTAACTGCCATTAAGACATTGGTAGGTACAATATTAGTTTTTATATTATATTACATATGTCTATATACAACATGCATACATATATGGAAAATATATTTAGTGATTACTCTGTTACATACATATTGTATCCATATATTGCAGCATCAGTGTCACATATGTATACAACAACAAATTGACCATCAGTGGTTGAAGAAAAGTGAAGGCATTGCCATTGTCTTCTTTGAAGGAATTAAGTGGTAGCTGTCGTGTCATGGATATGTGTCATGTATTTGTATCAAATCAGAAAACTAACACCAGGCAGTTGATGTATCGATGGCAGCAACCTCGTCCGTGCATGAATACACCAGGTTTGACTCGATGCGTGATTTAGATACGTGTATCTAAATCAGCATCGAGTTTTCTCATTTCTGAAAATAATGACAGCAGCATTGAAACACACCAATTCGAATTAGAACCTATATATTCCTGCACAGATGATGTTGTTGTCATTGTCACATATGTCGAACATCGAATAGAGTTGAAAATAGAAACATAAAGGGCGATTAGAAAAGTCATGGATAAATAATTGCGAAATAAGATTTTATTGATCAGATATATTTTTCTGTTGGCAGTTAATTTTTTTAATTTTTCTTCTAGAAATTATATTCATTGATAGAATTTATAACATTAGTCTATTGCTTAGGTAATTTTTGAATAAAATAATTAATTAAAGCGATAAATTCAAATGAAAATCAAATTTTCAGTGTAGAGACATATAGGTGGTAAAATACTGAAATATCGTTTGACCAATAGCTGCCAATATAAATTTTTAAGCTTTTTAAAGTTATAAAATATTATTGGCTATAAAAGTTTAAATAAATTAAAACGTGATAGTTATCCTTTTGAATAGAATAATTAAAAATATAATGAAGCATTTTTTTGACTTTTGCAATGCTGCAGGTTTGCATAAAAGTCATATGTTACAAACTGTAACCAATTTTACTGAAACAAACACATATAAACGCTATTTAAACCCAGTAATCTATCCACATTATGCAAAGCTGCTACAGCTCCAACCGATGACAGGCGTAGTAGTACAATTGGTTGTAAGCACCCCCTGAACAGATCTGACATGGGCAATGAAAGGTCCATCCGCCTTTAACAAAGAACGTCTTGACGTGCAGCTTTCACACGCAATTCATATGCCGGCAATGCCTTGCTGTAGTTATCCCATCACATCACACGCTTGCCATAATTCTGACGCCTGATCCAGCCAACAAAAGCTCATTAATCATATCACTCATCCACGGAGACACACGAGGTGTGGGGAAAGTGTTAAGAGGACAATTGTGGAACTGTGGATTGAACAGCTCATACCACCCGCTGTTGTCACAGAGGTGCAAGTTCTTCGAAGTTTTGGACAGAGGATTAACAGGGAAATAAGGCAAATTGTTGCTCAGTAACAATAGGTATCTTAAAAGAGTTGCCGCCTCATTATACCTTGGAGGATTTTTTTTTTTTCAAGATGGTCATATTAATCTGTTAAACTTAAGTCAGTAATTGCAGCAAGTTATTTGAAGTTCGCAAATTCTATGTTTATCAAATATTTGCTACAGCAGACAATGAAATATGAGAAAGATTTAATTACAAAACAGGAAATATTTCAAGAATATTCATTAATGACAATGCCATAGCATTGTCTTTAGTACGCTTTTTGATCGACAAGTTGTCATACAACGAAGGCAAGGCATCATGACTAAAAGTTTATAAAAATTACTCATAATAAAACTTATTGATAAAATTATTTAATCCACATGAAATTTTTTGTAAAACTATTTAGTTTAATTATGAGTAAATTTTCTGTAGTACTTGTTAGTCCCATGAATTAGAATTTAATTTAAAAATACTTATTTTATCAGAAGATAAATTTTTTTTTTTTCATAATTACCAGTCAAAAGTATTTTGGGATTCTTAATCCTAAATATGTGCATTATACTGATTTACTCCAGTAATACAATTTTGCTCCTTTGAAGCAGTTCAATTTCTATTTTTAAATAAAGTGAACGTTTATTTTTCAAAATTTCATTCATAACTCTGAAATCTTTATAAAATTTTATATAAACAATGTTATTCAATTCATCTCCTAATTCTATTCACAACAAATTCTTAATTTCCAAATATTATTTTAAATAAGGCTTATAATTACATCTTTAAAAACTAATACTTTTCATTTCGCTTATAAAAATTCAAACACATTTAGTCAAATAAGTGAAAAGTTGAACGTTTTATAAGATTTCGCATCAAAAACTCACAGCAATCTCGCTGTTAACAGGCCATTACCGACATTGGTTTGATATTAAAAATTTTAATGCCAAAAATTTTTAATAATAACATTTTTTGTTAAAAAAGGGGGAAAGGAACCAAAAAAATCACTTTTCCATAGAAATCTCTTCCAAAACTAAGAGAAGAAACCAGATAAAACTTCTTTTCACTCCACTATTTCCCCCAAAAAAAAAAAAAATGTAGAGAAAAAGAAGTAAATAAATAAAGAACTCAATCGCAAGTAGCACCAGCAGCACCAGCAATAATGATAAAATGAAAAGCGCAGCTTTCTTCTGGGAGTTATATCTGCATCGATTCTGTGCACATTAAGAATCGGCAATGAGTTTGCAAAATTTCATCAGGAGAAAATTGCTTAATGTTCCGTAGTCCCCGTTTTCTTTCGGCATGTACCACCGCACACAGTACTAATGACAGTACCACCTTCTTACAGCAAACGAGAAAATCGACAATTCAGTCGCAGCAGCGGCTGTGCAACTCCTGATACGTCCTTTCCCCACCCCACCCCGTTTCAATTTCCAACCCCTTTTCTGTTTGGTATTGTTGTTGTTGTTGATGTTGTTATTGCCACATTTTTTCCGCCATTTTATTTCTCTGAGAATGAATATTTGCTGCTCTCAAATTACTTTTCTGGTTGCTGAGAAAGCTGGGTTTCGATTCGGTATTAATTTCTTCCATTGGAAGAGCAGAGGGAAATTGAATTACTTAGTGGCAGATGTCATCATGCAGAACTTTCGTAATGATGAATGACATGGATTAGGATGTACTTACTTGTGCCATAATTTATTGCACTTCTTTCAATGTAAGAATACGCAATGTTCAGTATCACAATGCACAATGGTACAATGCAAATTTGTGCAAATTCTTTTTCTTGAGTTGATGATTAATTAATTGATAATGGGATTTCATAAAATTATAAGAGGGTGTGTGCATAATAGAAATAGAAGAATGGTGATCCATGTTTTGGAAAATAGTTTATTAACAAATATTAAGGAAAGTTTTCTGATAATAAGGAGTCTTTTTTTTTTTATACTAAATCATAATATTAAAATCAAATTAATAAATCACATAAAGGTTAAGTTAGCAATGTTATTTAATTGAAAAAAAAAAAAAAATATTACAAAAATTGGGTAATACGTTAGAAAAGTTTTATATTTGTAAAATTTACTAAATTAATATTTCTATACATTTTTTATTTAAAATAATAACCATATGAGTTGCAGATATTTCCAAGGAAATCCCTCTAATATCAAAATAATAATATTCCATATTGAATAGATATAATTAGAACAGTCTTTTGAATTAATGAAACTTTTTGTTTTAAATACTAAGTGTTATCTTTACAATGATGAAAAAAAGCGTTTTATAATATATATAAAATTTTTGTTATTTATAAAATATTGCGAAAATTTTGTTGGGCTTAAGAGATTATTTTTCCAGTTATTTTATTCACTTTTTGTATTTGTTCATTTTTCTAATAAATGCAGAACAAGTAAGATAAAAAAAATATATTTAAGTGAATTCCTACTTTTTTTCACTATATTGCAGAAAGTCCTTTGTAAATAATTTTCATTCATTTTTTAAGTTTATCTGGTGCCATTTATTGGTAGATATATGCAACTTAAATCTAAAAGAAAACTAAAATTAATCAATTAAATTTAATTAATGAATTAATATTTGAAAAAACTGTATTAACATCCAGTGTCCTCCACTACAAGTTCAAAAAAAAAAATGTATTTGAACTTGAATGGATGAATAAGTATTTTATGAACGATTGAAAATTTGAACGAGATATATATAGGGGGAGTGTGAGATAATAGTAGGAATTGGAAAAAGTATTTCAAAGCAAACCGATATGATACAAGAAGTATTGTTTCAATTCTTTAAAACAATGAATATGAAAACACATTAAAACATGAAAATTATTTTTATATATTAATATATGAATCATTCTTACATACACAGGGACATTTAAAAAAAAAAAACACAAAAAAAAAAAATGTCAATAATGAATTTAAAGTTTATCTCACACAAGGCTTCCATGAATAGTTATGACTCAACTTTCTTTTCTTCACCTTTGCTCAGTTTTTATTTTAAAACATATCTCTCAAGAAACGGACGTCCCAGTTTAAGGTAAAAGGGGGCGACACTGGAAAACGCGAAAAAAAGGACAAAAATCCTTCAGAATAAAAGAACCTCAACCCCCCTCCCTTTTTGTACCTTTTTCTTCTTCTCTGCGTAACACTTGTCGCCTGAAGCGCGTAATCTATCAAGAAAAAAAAAGAAAAACTTAACACATAAGAGAAGAAGCAGTCCACTTTTTCACCCTTGACAAGCTTTGAGTCAAAAGACCCTATATTCAAATTACCCCCCAACATGTGATGAATGTAATAAGTTCTAACTTCCTGTGAACCCTTTAGGTACTTCCGGTTCACCACAATGGTGTCGTCCCGTTTTCTAAACCTACCTTTCCCCTCCCTTTTTTTTTGTAGCTCTGGGCAGTAACATTGGGGGTAGGTGTCTAAAGACATGCAAGGTAACGTTTTTGATACCTTGCTTTTTTTTTTTTTTTTTTTAATGCATGTAAAGCAATTTTTCTCTGGTGCTATCGGTTCGTAAATGGTGGACAGCTAGTCTATCTTGGCGCTATACAATCCTCCAATAGATGTAGTATATGTAGTGTGAAACCGTCGTTCTCCCTCTATATAAATTTTTTTTTTTACTGTTTGGTTTTCATTGCTATAGGGGTTAAAAATCACGGTTGCACCTCTATCTTAGAGAGAAAAATGTATCCATTTTTTTTATGATTTTGCAAAAAAAAAAAAAAAAAAAAAAAAATTGCTCTCCCTTTTTTTTTTTTTTTTTTTCTTAAAGTCTTCAAAAAAAAAAAAAAAAATAGATGTCAGGTTAGCGTACATACAGGAAAAGTTTGATGTTTCATGTTTACATAAGGTTTGGCCTTGCGTCGTTTCGTTTATATATACTTTTTTTTTTTTATATATATGTATATAAAAGGAGTATCTGCAGTATATCCATATATTTATGTAGGTAAAAAGAGGAGAGGTTGTCTCTTTCTCAGAGACTATTACTCATGCATGCTTTGTCGGGAAAAAGCGACTCGTGGGTTATTTAGGCCGCACGCCTGTGTGTCGCATTTACGTGATTTACACGCCCATGGATTTTTCCTTATAAATGCTCGTATTTTCAAATAGAGCTCTTTTTATGGGAAGTCTAATGGCTCCGCATCTATGTATGGAGGTTTGCGCGACAAAGAGCAGATTGAAATAACTGAAATCTTCCACGTCTTTAAAGAGAACACGCTCCTCTGATGGCTCCTTATAATCGTTGAAAAAAAAAAAAGGCATCGGACGATTTCCGTTATTTTTTTTTTTAAAAAGAAAAAAAATTATATGGAAAAAAAATGACATAAGATTTTTTCTTTATAGCAAAAAGAGGGTTTTTAAATAAGATTTTTAAGACAAATAAGATTTTTTTTTTTTTTTTATTTGTTTGTTAAAAGGCAGATATTTAATTAAATTGTTTTCCTATGAAAAAGCAAGTTTTAAATTTAGTGGATAGTATATAGCTATATATTGCTCTAGGTGAGTGACTAGTTCTCTGGCGCTCGGTGCCACAGGTTTTGGGTGCCGTGGGTTAGTGCCATGGATGTGTATAGTAGTACAAAATCCACTTTAAATCGTAGGTCCCGGTATAATATGACTATAGAACGTTGGGCAGAAGGCTGACAATCCTGCCCCATAAAAACAAAACATTTCCAGTCCAGAAATCTGTCAGTAAGCAGACGGCCTCAGCCCACCATGGGACTGTTGTGCCACTGATGATGATGAGGAGGAGGAGGAGGAGGACTTCTAGGTAAATTAATTAATCAATTCAAACTTGATCAGAAGTCTAGGAGTCGATAGTCAGTTGTCAAGGCATTTGATAATCTGTTTCGTAGTCTAGTGGCTGCGTGCGCAAGAGTGTGGGAAAAGGCTATTGTTTCGAATCCTATAGTGGGCTCTGTGGCAATTACGTTTTTCAGAATCGAGGGCAATTTAAACAGCACATGTAACCGTCTTGCATCGACAGTCAGGATGCCTGGTGGGAATTGTCCTGGTTTTCATTCATAATCAACCAAATGTGAGGTAATTACCCCTTAAAACTTCTTCCTTCATCCCCAGTAGGGAGCTGTTTATGTGGTATATGCAAATGGATTCGTATGTGATTAAAATTCGACACACTTTTTTAGCAATGAAAATCAACAAGTATCTAAAAATTTTTTTTTTCTTTAGTCACAATAAACACAGATAAAAATGTGTTAATGCCTGTATTTCAGCATAATAAAAGTTGCTAACTAATGGAGTCGCTAGCCACTCGGTCATTTGGCTGTTATAAAGATGATAAATTTTGAGAAATTACTGGATAATTATATCTGTTGACTTAACTTGCATACTAACTCACACATTTATAATTTAATACATCCATTTGATTAATTTTTTCTTAAAATTCAGTTATAAAAATCAATAATGCATTATAAACTCAGTACTTACAAATATAGCCTTATGAAGCTCAATATAACGCGGACACAGTATGTTTTACAATTACTTCTTTTATATAACATTCATTTATATTCATTTTTCTTATAATCTAATTATAATTATATATAGAAAAAATAAAACAACACTTATTTCAACCATAAAATATAAGATGATTGATAATGAAAGGGTATCAAAAATTATATATCAATAGCTTTTAAGATGCTAATATATGTATTTATTAATATATGTACATTCATGCAGAGAAATAATATTGATATTAAGACGTTTTTAACAAATGCCTTAAATCATGTAACGTAATAAAATAAAACAATATTATAATTTAACACTTGATGCATATAATTACGTTGGCAGCGTGTAATATTTTTCTTAAATATTAATACCGCGAATGACTCGTCATAAATATTCATATTCCCAGTGCATTCATCAGTGTCCACCGAATGTCACCGCACACAAAACGAACAAAATCTTCCGTCCAGCCTCGCCAGAGAAACAGGTCTGGACACGCCTTCCTGCCCCTTAACACCTCTCCGCGATCCGGCACCCATCTCTCACGATCAGGCATCAATATCCGGCCAGGCAGGCCAGGTCATTAGACCCTTGGCTCTGCCAAACTTAAAATATTGGTCGTGCCACGCCCCAAATCAGGGGACGGAAAGGGCAAAGTCGGAAAAATAATTCCGAGTTCCGGAAAGGTCGAACAATTAGCAATTATTTCGGTCCCTCAACACTTCACTCGAAGGGCAATCCTTCATTCTTCATTGTCTCCCCCTCTAGTTCTCAGACATCCTGCCCCCCCGGATCAAAAGGGGCTTTTCCGTAACCCACTCCCTTTGGCACCCAAAATAAATGCCGAGAAACAATGGGCTGCGACGGGAGTTTGGGGCAACAGGAGTTTGAAATGATTTGTTCTGAGGGGTCGGGTTCTAAGTGAGAAGAAACAATAAACAGGTTTATATCGTTTGTATGAATCTTATTATGGATTAATTTAGTTATACAAAAATTATTGTACGTAATTCACATTTTTACATATAGTAATTTTGATTTTTGCATATAATAAATGTTATCTTTATGCATAATAATTCTAATTTTCCAAATAAATACTGTAATTTTTCCGAATAATAATTTTAATTTTTCATATAATAATTCAAATTTATTTATATAATAATTCTAATTTTTTCATAAAATAATTCGAATTTTTCCAAATAATAATTTTAATTTTTCATATAATAATTCTAATTTTTTCCGTATAATAAATGTTACTTTTATCTATAATTGTTATTTTTATACTTAATAATTCTAATTTTTACATATAATTCACATTTTATTCATAATGAATCCACTTTTTTTTATTGATGAACATTCTTTAAGACCTTTTCATACAATTATTTAAAACATTTCAATCATTATTTTGTTTTTTCTTTAGAAACTTATAGGAAAAACATAACTAATTGTATATGTAACAATAAAAAAAAAAAATAACATTCCTTGATACTAATGGGAAAATAGAAACTTTTTATTAAAATTTTTATATGAATTTAAACAAACGAAAACGTACTAAAAAAAAGGAAACGAATTTGCCAATATTTATATGTTTTGATTATTTCTCAAACAATAAATATTCATATACAAAAGTAATTCTTATATGAGGTGATAATTTTCAAACAAATTTTACAATAATTTATATTATTATTTTAATTTAATTTTTAAATTTTTATTAAAAAATGATTTTTATCTTTTAAATTAAATAAATACTATAATATGCCTAACACTACCATTATATGAATAATAGTAATCATCTCTCCATTCAACAATATATGAAAATAAAAATTACACGCAATAAAAATTCAATTTATCACATTTTTAAATCACTTTACGCTATTTTCCCATTAAAATAGGTGTATGAAGAATAATTACAAACAATATTTTTGTAGGAAAAAAAAACACACACACATTCTCAAGAAAATACATTAAATGTTATTTATTTTAATCATTTAATTTAACGTGCCAACTATTCCATCTAATTCGAATGAATAAAAAAATTTAGGTTAACGATATTGCAGGAAATTTCAAATACAAATATAATCATAGCCTGAAAAATAATCCCATATGCCTTAGCTTAACGCTAAGGGAATAACTCAACAGTAGATTTTTAATTTGTACACCTCCCCACGCACAGCATACTTCGAAAGGCGTTTAATTAAGTATTCGTATTAATATTCCAGAAGGCCTGCTTTGCTTTTCCATAGCATTTTACTGCACTTTGAGTGTGATAGATTACATTGACAAGTTACATACTGAATTAGCAGCCGGTAACATTCGCTGCCCATTTGGAAGATAAAACGGCTACCTAGATTGAAAGCGAATTTAACGTCTCCCATATATCAGATAAAAGCATCGAAAAATAGTCTCCATTTCTCAGCCCCTTTTATAGCCTTTTTCCGAGTCCATAAATTCTCGCATTGTTTCCGGACAAGCAGCTGTCCGGACTGGCCACGAATCCGGCTCGCAAATTAAAAATAGCCTCACTTGTCATATTTCTTAGCATGCATTCCTTCAGCCATCGTAGTCTCGGTGCCAAAAGTGTGTTTTCTTATCTTTTGGGCAAGAAAAATGCCAGGTACGATTCTGTTAAGGCTTATTTGAAACATATTGAGTTGCTGAAAATGAATCTTGTTTAGAAGTTTTTGGTCTTGTATCATACCAATAGTTCATTTTCAACTTTAAGAATTATGAAAGGTAATTTGTTGTTCTGTTTTAATGTGTTTGTTGTTGTTTTCAAATGCTGGACATTTTAATTTAAGGTCCTTCGCCATAAGAATAAGAGATATGTGGCAGATTCAGCCTTATCCATGGTGCTGTACTGCAACATTATTTCATCTACATTATGCTACAACTATAGGGTGGCTTTTGATTAACCTACAATTTTGACTTAAGCAACTCTTGAGTGGTTGAAGATATCACTGCAAATTTTTTTATTGAAAAGAAAGTAGAAAAAGAATTTAATGGATAAGGTTTTCAAAGTGATAACCTTCAGAGGTGATACATTAGCGCGACCTAATCACAAACTTGTCAATTGCAAATTTCACAAAGAGTTTCAAGAGTTTTTTTTAATGCTTGCAAATGCGTCTGTTACATACCATTTGAGGCTAATAAAATCTGTCAGCTTTTTCTTGTAAAACCAAATCTTTCGTATAATCCCAAAGATCACAAAGAGAAATCACATGGATTCATATCTGGTGAATAAGGTAGCCAGTACTATGCACCAGGATAACTGTTTGGTATTGATAACTCGAGCGATAACTCAGATTTCAAATTCACTGTTAATGATAAGCATACTGCTTGTTCTATGAAGAGGGGCACCGTCCTGCATGAACCAGTATTCATCAGTGTTCATACCCAGGTTATAAATATGGAAAAAAAAAAAAGCGACTGTCTCAGTAATAATAGTGTTGCCTTTTAACCACATAAATACCACTTTTTAATAATAAAAAATACGATTTTCGGTTGAATATGGGAGACATTTTCAAAATGGCTTGGAACTGGCACGAACCAAATTCCTTTTATTCCCTCTCTCACTGTATGCATTCGTATCTCCATCTAATGAGACTCTGCGAAGTTATTTCAGTTAAAAGTTATAAGTTAATTTTAGAAGAAGAATTTAATGCGTATTTGGAATGAACATAAAGGGAAATTTCTGATCTTATTACTCCCATATTTGAATTCAGCGTACGGACATTTTCTGTCCACATATTTATAATGTTCATTTCTAGCATGGACACGAAAAGTTTTAATTGAGCATCATTTATCGAGTCTTGAACCGAACTCTCTAAGGTCGAAAATCTATTGCGCTATCCAATTTCTTGTATTCTAACCAAAGTGGGTAATACAAATATCAATGAATTAGAACTTAAATTATTAAAAACTTAATATAATATAATATTCTTAGGAAATGAAAGAACATTTATATTTATAATTTCAAATAAATTCTACCTTTTAGATACCAAGATTGCTTTCAATGAATTGATTTATAATTAAAATAAAATGAAGGGATATTAACACAAACGCACCTTTACAAAGTAAAATAAAAAAAATAATACAATATTTATATATTATAATTATAATAATGTATATAAGATATATAAATGTATATAATTATAATAATGTATATATTATAATTATATACATTTATATTTTAATAACTCTTATCAGTTTAATTAGTTGCTATTACACCTCAATCCTTTCTATATTCTTTCTCTTATAAATTCCCCGTTGTTTACTGATAGGCAGCTCTCTGAACTGAAACAAATCCGGGCTCAAGTCGAATTGGCATGTTTTTTAAGCATACTTACAGAGGTAGCATCATTGCAATGGTTTGAACTCTGTATTCTTATTGTTTTTATCTATAAAACAAGGAAACGTCAAGAACAAATGTATTGATTCGCATTGAAAACACTGTGAAGACAAAATTGGTGAGATAATGATAAATTAGATAATACGAACTACACGAGGAAATACAGATATTTAAATCGTTATTATATGCAAATACGATCTCTTTTGAATCGGAACACAATACAATGGCCAAAAGAAATGGGATTGTTTATCAGTTTTTTTGAATTATTATTCCTGGAATCTGTACCATTGTTTTGATATTATCGCAGCTGAAATACGATGCACACTGCTACTCATTTGACTTAAGAGGAAATATGGGCAGCCATAAATGCAATATCTGCAATTTCAAGTGTCAAAAGCTATTAGATGAAGATACGCATCAAATAATATCGAAAATCAGGAGTGCCGAATAATTCTTATGAAAATTAAATTTAGTATCTACTTTGAGAATCAAAAAATTTCTTTTGAAATACGATGCCATATGTTGTGGTTAACTTACGAGGAAATAGTTTCAACTTGAAGTGCAATTTTTCCAATTCTCATGTCAACTGCTACTCAAGTGAAACTTGAGATGCTGCTTCAGTTGAGGAAATATTTTGCCAGCTATAATTGTTTTAATTAAAAGAAAAATACCAATTTCGATAAATGGTCAAGGAAATTTAAAATCATTCATAACCCATCGCTCAGCGTAGATATTAACGGTTCAGTACAAATATTGAATATTTATCTAATTTTTCATCGCTGTCTGGCAAGAATGGAATTTCCAGTGTTGAGTTATGAACTGTCATGAGCTTCATTTTTATATCATTTTTATATGATAAAAAACGATTCATAAGATCTGAAGATATCATGTTAAGGAAAAAAAAATTAAATTAGTTATTACCGGAATTAACTGTTATCAGATAATTGTAATACATGTCAAATGAGCTGTTATCTATAAAAACAATTTTGTTGTACCTAAAGGAAAACATATACGACAAAAATTTCCGTATGATCTTTTGCACTTAATGGCGAAATACTTTGCAAGATATTATAAGTATTAATTCTGCTCGAGAGAAGACTGGATTCAAGTCAAAGATTATATAGTGACATATATATATGTGTGTATATATTTCCATAGATAATCTTTATCTCCTTATATTATTGATAATCTTAATATTCATATATATGGATATTATTGATAATATTAAACAACTATTTAATGATGCAAAAAATTTCTAAGTTTTAAATAATTTAAGATAGTATTTCTGTGATTTACTTAATATTAGAAATGAATGCATTTTCATCAAGACAAATTACTGCCATTTCCAAAAATTACAACCTAAAATTTTTGATATTATTAATTTGTCTCAGAATTCAATACTTGCTAAAATATAAATTATTTCATATCGAAATTCTTAAATTAATTGTTTGTCATCTAAAATCTTCTAAAATAACTAGTTAAAGAACATATAGCATTTTATCATTCTAATTATTTATATTGTTGTTTCTTCTATCCTTCTAATTGCTCTATTTTTTTTATTTATCCAACTGTTATTTTGAATTTTTTTTAATAACTAAATGACTTAGCAATGTCTTTTCATATTTACTTCATTCAATTTGAAAAAATCATACTAAGCCTACATATACTGAAACTTTGTTTTCCAAAAATTCCCATAAGTAATTGCTACATTCAAAAATAATTTAGGTAAAAGCATTTAATGAAATATAATATATATTATATAATTCATTAAATACTTTTATAATTAGCGAAATATAAAAAGTATTTAATGAATAAATTAATATTTAATGAAATATAATCAAATGAATATATAAATTATTTCAAATTGAAATTCATAAATTAATTGTTTGTCATTTGTTTTCTAAAATAACTAGTTATAGAACATATAGCATTTTATCTTTCTAATTATTTATATTGTTGTTTCTTCCTCCTTATAATTGCTCTATTCTTTTTTTTTTTTATTCATCCAACTGTAATTTTGAATTTTTTAAATAATTAAATGATTTAGCAATATCTTTTATATTTACTACATTCGATTTGAAAAAATCATACAAGCCAACATTTATTGAAACTTTGTTTTCCGAAAACTCTCATAAGTAAATACTATATTCAAAACTAATTTAAGTAAAAATATTTAAGGAAATATTCTAAATAATAATCAAATCTTCTAATAAGATTTAAAAGTTTTTATAAGGAAAAAAATCACTATATTGTATGAATCTTAATTAAAAATGGGACAGAAATTTAAATCTGATTCACTTACGCATAGTGCACATTTTTGTACAAAGACGGTGATTGACAATTGTCAATATGCAATTATAATCCAATGAACCAAAAATCCACTTACCCTAAAATGAGATCCAATTTTCATGTTAAATTAGATGTAGATATTGTGTCCGCTATTCGCTCTTTCATTTAAGACAATGTCCGTTTCAGTGGACTTTTAAAAAATTAATTACATTTCCCCTCTAATGCGGCGTCTGTTTGGTGTTTGATGGAATTCCATTAAGTATTAAATCTCATTCCGAGTAAACTCTAATTTATGGTAAATATTGTTTCGCGTTCAAATTAAAACGACGATATTGTATTGAGAAAAGACGGCGTCGTTTATTGCTTTTCAATCATTTATACGCAAAAATTATTCAAGTGAATAAATAAAATTACTCTTTAATAATAATAATGAATGAATTTATAGTGACCGCTGGATCATAGCAATACCAGAAAGTTAATATTAAATTTAGAATAAAAATGCGCATATTTCTTTAATCTTTTATTGATTCAAACTTTTTTGTTTTTAATTTCTTTCGAAATATACCATAACACGCTAGAGTAATATATTTTTTTTATCTATAATATATTATTTTGTGTTATGAATTGTTAGATATTGAATTCTGTTTAAAAATATTTATTTTAATAATTTTAATGTAATTTTCTATAATATTACAATGTTTAATATACATTGTAGGTGTGAACGCTTTATTTCAAATTATTTTTATAAAACCATTTCTTAATTAAATGAACTTAAATGAATCTAACAACAATAATTAACAATTAAATGAATAACAACGTTAACAATTAAAGGAAACTATCAATACAATAAAAAATTAAATAGAACAATTAATTGTTAATTATTGTTGTTAGATTCCTTTTAATTGTTAATTATTGTTGTTAGATTCATTTAATTGTTAGCTTTGTTGTTAATTTAATTGTTCATTATTGATGTTAGGTTCATTTAATTGTAATTAACTGTCACGATTTTTTTATTTGGATAAAATTACGTGTTTAGAATATTTGCTTATAAATGTGATAAATATTATGTAAATAAATTATTTTCTAACAATTAGACAAAAATTTTTTTAATGAAAAATAACTTTCTTAATTGATATTCATTTATATATATAATTTTCAGACAGATAATAAAAAATTGTAAGAGTAATGTTGTTAAAATTTTGAATTTTAATAAATAAGTATTTTAATGATTTTTATTTTTCATTTTCAGATTGCCCAATGTCTGTATAACTACACAACTTGCATGTTTACCAACATAAAACTCATCATCATTATTAGCTGGTGCAAACTATAGTGCCATCTGGTGGACACGAACATTACTGAATCGAAAGGACAATTTAAAATGGAGGACATATCAATGAGGACATATGGGACAATGAACTCCATTCATTTCAGTCAGTGAAGGCGTGCGAACTTCACATAAAAAAAAGAGAACGAATTTTCCTCTTTGAACTCTTAAAAAACGAAACCCCGTGCATATCGACATTGGAGACAGAGAATCCATCTTGTAAAGAATGAAAAGATTTACGAACGGCGGTAAGATTCGAATGGAACAGAATAATGCAGAAGATTGTTCTAGAATCATCAGTGGCTTCATAACTTCTGCGAATTGATGCTTTTTCGACATGAAGATCATCATGAAAGATTCCAACAAGAAGATTGTGGATGAACTTGAACTGAAATGTACGCCGCCAGTTTGTTGAAATGTTACCCGTGTTGCTTATATCATAGAAAAAGACCTTTTTTTTAGAGAGTGTCAAAACTCTGCTCACCAATCCCCTAACTTTCATTAGTGTGAAAAGACTGTTATTATTATTACTATAATACTTATCACTTGCCAGTTTGATGTATGAAAAAAATTTCGACCACTGTAGTAGGTCTCGATTAGTGATCTCGCGGACATGAGAGTTTGGGACAAATTCTAGTTTTAGTGACTCTACTAAGCTGTTCTATTATTTAAACAGCGAGTTACTGAAAAACGTAATCTTCACTGTGAATGTATAAAATGTAATTCCAAACATCAAAATTACAGCAAAGGATGGTTTGATTTTTAAATACCTTTAAAAATATAACACATTTTTTTATGTTAAAAACTATATATATGCATATTTTAATCTTTATTTTTCAAAAGTTCATATGACAATGGATAAATTTACGAAAAACTTTTGTTAACTATTATTGTTTTTAAATATTATACTTTCTAAGTTAATGCCTTTAAAGGATACCAAAATTTTTCTGTTAAAAACTATATATATATATATATATATATATACATATTTTAATCTTTCATTTTTCAAATTTCATATGACAATGCATAAATTTAGGAAACACTTTTGTTAACTATTATTGTTTTTAAATATTATATTTTTAAGTTAATTTGTAACCAAATACTATTGATTTGGTATTTTTTAAATGATTTTTATTAGGATATCTGCAAAACTAGCGATTTATATAACAAAAAATTATCATTTTTAAGTAAAAGGAGACAATTATTCTAAAGGGAATGGTTTTATCATTCAATACAATCTATAAACATTTTGTTTTGTATAATTTAAAAAAGTGAAACAAGTAATCATTGATAAAACTCATCGAAATTACGATAATTATACCTTTTTCTGTAAAATGTAGAACTGTTTTTTAAAGCAATGGACTGAGATTATTACTATATCAAGTACTTGTATCAAACAAATATATATTCATAACTGTACAATTAAATGCACTGTAAAATTAAAAATACTGCTATGTCTTTTTGATGAAATTCTTTTTCTATTTCATAACGAAAAAAATAATGTAAAAATAATTAGTATGTTACACTTTTAATATAAATTTATTTATAACTGTAAATATAAGTGATGACTATTGATTAAAAATTTGAAATGATTATTATCATAACGAATGTACCCATGTTACCCAAACTCTTTCACAAGAAAAAAAAAAAAAAAAAATGATCACTAATGCTTGTTAGATGGACAAAATGTACTTGTTCCATGAAAAAATGATTAAAAAAATGGTTGAAAAACCAACAGCTCTGCACTATTTACTGCCTCGTGTATTTTTGTTTTGCGTTTTGTTAATAAATAAGTGTAGGTACTGCTCAAATTTTTTTTGTCAATTTTAACTTGTAGCGTTTGAAGAAACAGTATTGTTATGCTTAATTCCATATCAATATGTGTATCTTATAAAATTATTTGCAGCTGTGATGATGGGTCGTGTGATTTATTTATTTCTTTTCAGAAGTGAATAGCTCATAATTTCTCATAAAATAACAGGACACTATAAATCAATATGAAAAATTTTAAACCATGCAATAATTAAATAAATAAATAAAATAAAAGTGTTCAATTTTAAATTTTTCTAAATGAATTTTACTTAACAAATAAATGAAAATATTAATATACTCATTTTCCATACAATGTGAAAAATTACAATATAAAGTCTCCAGTACTTTAATGCTTTATTACCTGCAATAAATTGAAGGAAACAATATCAATAATTTACAACAGGTATTTAATTATCTACATTGAAAATTAAAATAAAGTAAAATTATATGACGTTATTTTAAAATATATGAAGTTATTAAATAAAATAATATGACGTTACAAAAAGTCACATGGATCTAGGTACAAATTTAAATTTTATAAATAAATAGAAAAAAATATGCCACACTTTATAAAGTTACACTTTTACGTTACGTCATACACTTTATACTTACTTACATACGTCACTTACTTACTTTACTTACATACGTCATATACGTCATACACTTTATAAAGTTGTAATAGAAAAATTAAACACATTTGAATTAAGCGACGTTAATTGTTTAATTTACAATCAAATTTTTTAATATAATATTCATATCATTAAATATCATTTATATTGAATATTATATTGCTTTTAATATCGTATTGAGAAATGAAATAAATATATAATACAGGTAAAAATGCATAATCAAGTACATGAGTGAAAATTAGATGGAAGATGATGACACATATTTTGTAAACTTAAGGATAGAAAAGAAAGTTTTTCGTTTAACAGTTATAAATTCATCAATATTTATTCAACACTTTTTAATAACTTATTCACAATTTATATTTAATGTTTTAAGACTTTTTGAAATCAATATTTAATATTTAAAAAGCATTGAATATAAAATTAAATTATTTCGAAAGGAAGCCATAAGAATATAGTTAATAATACTATAAAATTAAATAAAGAGAAAGGATATAGGATTTAAATAAATTCATGTTTATTAATAATACAAAACCAAAAACACCAATGGCATTTGAAAAGTTAGAATCTTATATTTTATCATCATTTCAATAAAATAAATAAATGAATAATTGTAATCAGCTGGGCAAAAATATGCAGGTTAGCCGTAAAATTTAGAATTAATGTAAGAACTAAACGCATAACAGCAAACAAAGAAAGACAAACAAACAAAAAAGAAAAAGAAAAAGTATCAATAAATTATATGTAGGCAATAAATTATGCTCATCAGTTATCGTTCAAAAACGGGAAAAAGAAAGCAGATTAAATAAATAAATTTAAAAACTATACGTTTCTAAACTATTTTACAAAAAACACGTGACAAAAATTTTAAGATGAATAAACCAATAAGAAACGTTGAAAATATTCCATGAAATGAAAAATTAATCAAGGATGGGAATATCAAACAAACAATTTCACTATCCAAAACAATATTCATTATTTTCTGAGTAAAAACTAAATTTTATATATACTGCTGTATGGTCTTTTACATATAATCTTTACAATATAAGGAGGACAAAACATTTACATACATAATATATATATATATATATATTAAATTATCTATCTAAATATCATTCCTAACAAGTGAGAGATTCAGTCGTCTTCGTTTTATATCAAAAAAATTTGATAAAAAGAAACTTTAATAGTTATTGTGAAATTGTTTCTTTTTTTCTCCTGATATTAAATAAATTAAAATTTTTTGGTAAAGAAAACCTTTTTGAAAGTACTTTTCCCATACTGTGCAGCTGCGACCTGATGGGCAATTGGCTAGCGCTCTGCTTTTGGTACCTCATGTTCGAATCCTGACAGAGGCATGGGTGCTTGTTAGTAATTCGGAATCCACGTTAAATTGTAGGCCCTATTTTAATTAGCCTAAAATGTGCAAAAAAATTACCTTGGATCTACAAACCAAACCCATATTGTGCTGTTGTATATTAAGTTCGTTCGACTTGGCAGTTTGCTGATGGTCAAACTATACAAACTTTTAATGCGTTTTATTATTTAGTTAGCAAAAAGAGTTTAAAAAACGATTGTTTTTTTTAGCGGACTTTAACCAAGTTAATTATTTTACAGAGAATATTAAAATTAGATTATTATTTTTAAGAGTATTATTAATTTGTGAAAATTATAGAATTGGGACAAACAAATCGAAAAGACCACTTTATAGAAGGAAAATAAGATTTACTATTTTTTATTAAATATTCTCGAATTATAATATTAGACAAAAACAGACGAGCTTCTGGTCTTGTGAAACTTAACAAGGATGACTGAATCCCTGATTGACATATCCGGAAACATAAGAAATCCCTGTGAACTGGGAGAAGATATTTTATCTACCAAAGAAGATTTTTTACTCAAATACATAAGTATTTTTTTATCAGTATTCAGGTAAAAAAATACTTATGTTCATTATTTCATTTTGATCTATTAACTCTATTTACTATATATTTGTTTTTATAAGCACATATCATTTAATTTAGTACCATACAATTATTATTGAGTTCGTTTAGTATTAAATCACTTGGTACTGTTTTCAATTATTTTATTCAGCCTTATAAAAGTGTTTCGGTACTGAAAATTCAGAAATGTTTCAAATTGTTATTTATATGTGACATCTTTTTAGAAAATGAAGGTTTCATAATAGGAGATTGTAAAAATCATTGATTATTTTAGGTTATATTCATAAATCTCTTAATAAAATCGTAACCTATATAAGATAAATATAAGTAAGATTTCTTAAAAGAAAAAAAAAAAGATTTTTTTTTTTTTGTAGAAATCTTTCAAAACACTTTTATGATTGAAGGAGCCAAATATTTTCGATGAACAGATACTCAGTTAGTGAAAGAATATATTTCATATCCTGACCAGGTATTGAATAAAATTTATTAAAAGAATAGCAAAGGTAACTGAATAACTACACAGTAGCTAATCGTTATATCACTCATGTATGGTTGGGTTTGTAGCTCTACGGTCTTCTTGTGCACACTTTAGGCTAAACAGACCGGGAGCTACAGTTTAAAGTGGATTACGAACCACTAACAAACATTCATGCCTCCGCCAGGATTCGAACTTGGAGCCTGGGGCACTAAAGGCCAGGGCGCTAACCAATTGGCCATAAGACCGCCACTCATGTATGGAGAAAAAAAGAAATTGAATATAAAATTGAAAGATGCAATATAACAGATGACTTTATACCTTTATAAAGAAAGAATGACTTTAAAAAGAGTGATAACAAAGAGACAATTCTTTTTTTATTTCTTAATTATTCTTTTTTTAATTTATTTTATGTATTTTTCTACAAAAAACACTAATTATACAAATGCTAGTTATAACAAAGAGAAGTACATCGAAAGACTACTATATTTGAAACAAAATTTTGATTCTTAGAAAATATTAAATATTCTAACAAAGAGAAATACATCAAACGACTACTACGTTTGAAAAAAAAATTTTTGATTCTTAGAAAATATTAATTGATTTTCGATAATAAATCAAATGTTACTCGCATAAAATAGTGCAAAATCATACAAATACTGCATATAATTCAAGACATTTATTTCGAAACAGTATTTTTATATATTTATTTATTTTCGAAAACTATTTTTTTATTAAAAATTTAATTAATTAAATTTTTTTATATTTTTTTATGAAAAATACCGAAATAAAATGAAAGAGTATTTCATAAACATCGGCTTATCTAAAATAGATGTTAATGAATATATCCTCCAAAAATCCATTAGCAAATAAATGTATTATTTATAAATGCGATCTAATGTATAAAATTCAAGGGCATACAAAAAATATTAGGTAAATGCTGAAATTTCAATAAGTAATCATTTTTTTCGTTCAATAATATATGAATGTTAAAATTTAAATATTAAAAGGAAAAAATCACTACAAAATTATAAATGTATTATTTATAAATGCAATCTAATGTATAAAATTCAAGGGCATACAAAAAAATATTAGGTAAATGCTGAAATTTCAATAAGTAATCATTTTTTTTTTCGTTCAATAATATATGAATGTTAAAATTTAAATATTAAAAAGGAAAAATCACTACAAAATTAGACACAATCTTAATGAAAAAAAAATTGTTCAAACTTATCTAGTATAAAGGGAAAAACTGCACTTAAGTTTTTCCCGTGTTAGCATTTGTCTAAATTTTAATGGCTATTTAGGAAAAAAAAAAAAAAAAATTATGCAATTTTTGTGTCCATTTTGCAATGAAAGATAAGGAAAAATATTTTGACAACTTAATGCAATTTTAAATAAATATTATTATTAAATTATTATTAATATTATTATAATTGTTATTTATTAAAAATATATAATTATAACTTAGATAGAAGCCATTGTCGTTTTAGCATAAAACATTATATATATACTACTGTCTCCAAAAAAAAGTAAGACCAGTTTTCAATTTAAATTTCCCGGGCATTTGGTATTTTCAATTTTTTTTTTTTTTAGGTTGTTGGCACTGTCCTTGACATCTGTAAAATTTTACGCCAAAATATTCATTAGCGCTTAAGTTAACATTGGTTTTGTGAGATGGTAAAACTGAATCCGGCGATTTTTGAAATGTCTCTTCAATCGACTCAAAACGTTGTCCCCGGAGTGGTCTTTTGAGTTCAGGGAAATAGCCAGAAGTAGCACGATGCTAAATCAGGTGAATACGTTGGTTGTGAAACGATATGAATAAAGTCACGAAGAATCAATGCAGTGCGAGCTAGCGCATTCAGTATTTTCGATACCAATCAAGATTTGACGCGTTTGAGGCCCAAAACATCTTTTAAAAATGGAATTTTGAAATTCCAACATCAGCAGCAAGGTTTCTAATTATAAATCGACGGTATGTAAGCACCAAATCTTTAATTTTTTGGACGTGAGTTTCGTCGGTCGAGATTGGTGGTCGACCAGAGGTCTATTCGTCTTCAACGCGTTCTCTACCTTTGAACTTCTAAACATTACTTTCCGATATAGGAATGCTGACCGAATGCCTTCTGCAACATTCTATACGTTTCCGCAAACAAAATTTAACGCAAGTTCTTACTCGATTAATGCAGACATTTTAAAAATCGCCGGAATCAATTTTAACATGTCACAAAACCAAGCGTAACTCAAGCACTAATGAATATTTTGACGTCAAATTTCACATTGATTTCAAGGACAGTGCCAGCAATCTAAAAATAGAAAAAAAAAAAAAATGAAATTCCATATGGCCGGGAATTTTAAATTGAAGATTGGTCATACTCTTTGGAAACAGTAGTGTATATATATATATACATATATTAAATTTATTCAAGTAGAAAAACTATAAGTTTATGATAATATTTTCCAGAATGCCGTGAGAACATGAGTTCGAAACCAAACAAATAAAACAAGGAATTCAAAAAATTAAACCTATTTCCTTACAAACAACCATAACAGCTATAATTTTTTTAAAACCCCAATATTAGCCTAGTAAGAGAGCTGTAATTTTGGGCGAAAGAGAGGAGAAAATGCAGGTGTTTCCATGCAGAAATAACTTCGACCCCCAACCACCCCCTACAACGTTTAGCAGAATCATTGTCCTTGAAAAGTTTGTTTATTTTTCGAAATGCAGAAATATTTCTCTCGTGTTTTCATAACATTATAAATGTTTGCGTTAAAAATTGAGATACAATAAAAGCATTTTAGAAATTCTGCATAGCATTTCAGTGACATAAATTCCTAATAAACCAACTTCCCAAACTTGTTATTTTGGTACGTCCACCTGAATAAACATATTTGCAGAAAACTTTAGCATTAATGCCATTGAAACTTCATAAAGTTTCAGTCTTCAATCATAAAGTTTCAATCTTAAAGTTACATAAAGTTTTAATATTCAATCATAAAATTTCAATATTCAATCATAAAATTTTAATATTCAATCATAAAATTTCAATATTCAATCATAAAATTTCAATATTCAATCATAAAGTTTCAAACTTTAATCATGAAGTTTCAATCTTTAATCATAAAACTTCAATCTTTAATCATAAAGCTTCAATCTTTAATCATAAAGCTTATAAAGTTTCAATCTTTTATCATAAAGTTTCAATCTTAAAACTACATAAAGTTTCAATATTTAATCATAAAGTTTCAACCTTTAATCATGAAGCTTCAATCTTTAATCATAAAGCTTCAATCTTTAATCATAAAGCTTCAATCTAAAGCTTCAATCATAAAGTTTCAATCTTCAATCATAAACTTTCAATCTTTATCATAAAGTTTCAATTTTAAAACTACATAAAGTTTCAATATTCAATCATAAAGTTTCAATATTCAATCATAAAAAGTTTCAATATTCAATCATAAAGTTTCAATATTCAATCATAAAGTTTCAATATTCAATCATAAAGTTTCAATATTCAATCATAAAGTTTCAATCATAAATTCAATCATAAAGTTTCAATATTCAATCAATCTTCAATCATAAAGCTTCAATTTTAAATCTTCAATCATAAAGCTTCAATCTTCAATCATAAAGCTTCAATCTTCAATCATAAAGTTTCATTCTTAAAAAGTTACATAAAGTTTCAATATTTAATCATAAAGTTTCAACCTTTAATCATGAAGCTTCAATCTTTAATCATGAAGCTTCAATCTTAATCATAAAGCTTCAATCTTGAATCATAAAGCTTCAATCTTGAATCATAAAGTTTCAATATTCAATCATAAATTTTCAATCTTCAATCAAAGTTTCAAGCTTTAATCATAAAGTTTCAATCTTCAATCATAAAGTTTTAATATTCAATCATAAAGTTTTGAAATCTCCATTATCTTCTGTGTCATTAATACAAATGAGTATGACATCATTTGAAATAATAGTATATTTATTATCAAAACATATTTGATATAATTATGCAGCCTAAATACTTTACTCGTCTAGTACTATAGTTAAATACTAATATGCGCACGAATATCAAAACATATTTGTCGAATATGAAACAATGTCATCCATAAATTTCCTAGTAGTTTATTAAGTAGGAATAAAAAAAATTAAATTAAATGCAACATGACTAATAAAGAAAAGAAAATTATTGAATTTTTATTATTATTTATTATTTATTAAAAAGAAATAGCTATGGCCTAGTTAGAAATCTTTGCCTTTTCAACAACACAGACAACAAATTTTGTTTTTCAATATCCAGACAAAAAATTTAAATCATTATTCGCCATTTTTTCATATTCCAGTTAGTAAATAAATACCTTTTACGAACAAATTATTCTAAAATAACCTTTTATTATTATAAATGAAAGTTTCTTTGCGTTTTTAAACATATATTGATTATCCCATTAAATATTTATATGATAAATAAGATGGCCAATGCTATCACAAAATCATAATTTTGTCCACGTTAGAGGGTACCTGGAAATATCTACGTGAGGAAACTACTGCTAATTTACCTTGTTTACTTACAGTAAATTTAAAATGTCTCAATCATTTCCTTTTCAAGTCAGTTTCTTATTTTCATTCTGATTTTGTTACTAAAGATCGTTTTATGATAAATATCTTGTATTATTTCTGTAACTCAAATACCTTCCTTTACAGTCATTCTCAAATATCAATTCGTTATTATAGTAAACATCAAATATAATTCTAAAGGTTCAGATTTTTATTCTTGATTCAGTTCTCGTATTTGTCTTTTTTTTTTTAATTCATTTTTCATGAGTTCATTTGCATTACAACCTGATTAAATATCCTCCTTTGAAGACAGTTCTCAAATTACTTTTCTAATTTTGTGATAGGGAGTCATCTCATAATAAACATCCAGGATACTTCTGACTGCTGTACCAAAAACTTCATTTTCATTTCTACAGTCTGAGTAAAAGGTAGGCAGTATGCTTTAAAGGCATTTTTATTTCTAAATAAATTTAAAACAAATTTTTCATTATTAACCATAGGCAATAAGTATAAAGACTTTTAATATTTGGTGGTACCATTTTCAGCTTTTGTGACAATATTAACTATTTTAGTCATGCTTTACTCATCACTTAACATTTAAGCCATTTTATATTCCTAGGGAAAAATTCCTGAGAATCTTTTTAGACATTATTATTAAACATTGATGCAGCTTTTTCGTTAAAACGCTGTAGAAAATTCTATACTCTGATAGATTAAAGTCTGAAAGCTTTGATAATTAAGCTGAAATGTCAGTATCATCTGTTTCTTTGAAGACAGTAATATATGGCTTGTTGCTTTATCGTGTTGGAATATAAGGTCGAATGTATATCATAAATATATTTCAAAATAATAATCTCAATGATTCTAAAAGTAAGTGGATGCAGTATATTTGTTTACTCATTTTACTTTCACAAATTATCTCTGACTTGCACTTTAAAACATGGTTTTTTTTTCTACACCATCGGTCACCATGTAGCCTCAGATCTTTTCGCTTTCTTTTAAATGTCTTGAAGTGAGAATTAAATTACTCATTCTGGGATATACACTTCTTCATTTTTCGTTTAATTTTAAATGCATCAAATGTGCAAACGCAATAGAAATTAGAGAAAAAGAACAGAAGAACTATTTAACTCAACCGGAACCTAAGAACTGTTACATAATTTAGAAACATTGCTATTGAAATGAAACTGAATTCAGACAAAGCCTATCTGAACTCTTCCTAAAAAATTCAAGTTTTGCCAACTATGACTGTATAAAGTGCCCGTGTCCTAGAGCATCTTTTAATCTTAAAGGTTTGCTTTTTTACAGAAAGTCATGCCTTTTATTGACTTACAGTTTTTCAAGTTTACAATTATCAGTTAATATACTTCTTAAAACTCTTGTATTGATGGGATGTACATTTACCGAACAGTAGAAAAGAGCAAAAAAGGGTCTATGAGAGACGTTTTTTTTCGATTTTTTCATTGAATTACAAATTAATAATTTCAGATGAACCTATAAGAATAATTTACATCTCATAATAGATTACTCTTATAAGTTCTGATATCTAAACCATGCTGAAAAGCATATTCATTCCATCAATTGTTTTTAGACTGCACAGTTTCAATCATAATACTATCTAAAAATAAAGGGCTATAACACAACAACTTCATCGTAATAACACACTGTTTTCACGAATAAGTTTTTATGTAACACGACGGATTTCATCAAACATTGTTCTTTACACATAGTTAGTGGGAGAATTCAAATCAGCCATTTTCTGCTACAATTACTCCAGGCTTTTTTATACACACACACATAAGAAAACATATGGCACACTGCAGCAAAAAGATGAAGAAATGTATGACTAAACTTTGGCATGCAAAACTGATTGAACTTCTGCCTTAGACTGACTTCTCTTCAAATTTATCAATAAATGAAAAGGGATTTGTATCTGATGATTGGTAATGAACCATCTCAGCTTTCAACGCTTGCAACTACAGGCAGACATGTTGAATATCCATGAAATAACATTCCTCCGATAGATAATGGGTGCTTATTTATTATTGAATTGTTCCATTTTAAATAAACCTTTTAGTATTAATTGACATAGGTATCAACCGGTATTAAGTTTGAATAAAAGTGTTATACATCATTTTATTGTTTATTATGCGTGCTGTCCAATTGTATGTTTTGTTTTATATTTTTAAGAAAAACTTTACAAAACCGAAACGCGAAACACCAGAAAACACGGATAATTTTACCTGTATGAATATAAACTTGGTCATTTTTCTTTCCGAGCAACATGAAACATTAATGCTACATTTGGAAATGATACAGCTAATGGTTTGAAAAGTTCAAATCAGGAAATATGAGTTTAGAAAAAGAACCTCTTGCAAGACATGAAAGAGTCCTTTGTAATAATGTTTTGAAGGCAAAATTTTAAGTTAATCCTACAATAACTGTTAAAAAAAACTTACTGTTGATCTTGGATGAGGCATGGTAGCTGTTTCAGGATATCTTAAAGAGGGGAAAAACCTTGGCAAATGGTTTCTACAGATTTGTATATAATTGAGTATTTGGCAAAAACATTGTTGCTTTTTGGTCTTTTTGAGTGGTTACAATTTTCATTACTTGGGTACTGTATGATAATTGCAAACGCTCCATACATGGATGGCACAGATGAAAAGCCTAAACACGCATCCAAACCAAGCTTACATCCAACGAAGACAATGGTGAAGATTTAGTTAAATCAAAGAGAAGTTATCGATTACAATTTCGTAGGAAAGAGTCAAACAATTAATGCTCAGCATTATTGTCAACAAATTGATATTGTGCATGAGAAATTGTTGTTTTCAGAACAAACATTGATGAATCAAAAGGCATTTTTCTTCTCCATGAAAGCGACACACTACAAAAACAGAAAGAGATGAAATTTGAGGTTCTGCTTCAATCATTAAAATTACCAGTTTTGTACTGACCACCACTTTTTAAATATTTGAAATAATTTTTGTCAATCAGAAGATGTCAAAACATCTTTTACCGCATTTGTTGTCTCTAATTCTTCTGTTTTTTGAAACTAGAGTAAAAATGCTTTATGACCTAGAAGTGCATTAATGTAGCGTATTTTGGCATATAGTTATGTTTAAACAATTATTTGGGACCTTTTAAAAATTGCGTACAATTTAAAAATTTATTTCATATATTGATCAATCCAACAGAAGTTAAGCGAAATATTACAATCACAAATGATGATATGACAATGTACTGATGTTTCTCTCATATCAGAAGTCTGAATTTCTAAACATTTTTTTGCATGTTGTTCTTGCATTATTTATGCCATCTGTCCCATAAACTTTTTTCTTGAAGCTTGTCTTAAAACTGAAATTCTGAATCACTCGAGTGAATTTAATTCTAACGTATTACTCTTTCAAACGTGCTACTGTGCCTAAAAAGTAAAACCAATTTTCAATTTAAATTTCCCGGGCATATGGAGCTATTGGTGTTTAATTATTATAAATTTTATTAGTTATAAATGTATATAGTGATTCCCTCAAATGTGTTCATACATTTACAAATTTCAATGAAATACTATTCTATCCATCAATAAACATTAATATTTCAAAATGAGAATTTTTTAATAATACTAGTGTGTCCAAACAGTAAGACCAATTTTCAATTAAAATTTTTATGGAATTTCAATTTTCTTTTTTTTTTTTAGGTTACAGACCCCGTCCTTGACATCTGTATAAAATTTCAAGTCAAAATATTTATTAGTGTTTGAGTTACGCTTGGCTTTGTAAGACGCTAAAAGTGATTTCGGCGATTTTTGAAATGTCTGAATTAATTGAGTAAAGAACTTGCATTAAATTTTGTTTGCGGAATGAATATTCCTGTGCGGAAACGTATAGGATGTTGCAAAAGGCATTCGGCTAGCAAACTATATCGGAAAGAAATGGTTAAATCTTTCACTAAATTAAATGACTTTTTTTAGATATTTGAATTTTAAAATATATTTAATGATAAGAGAGTAAAAAAAATCAAATTATCTAATCATTTTCATCAACTGAGTTTAAAATAAAAAACAATCATAACTTTTTCGCGATCCATTTAAAGAGAGCTCCGATCGGAATGCTCGGAAAGTAGTAAGGGAAATTGGCGAAATCGCAAGCGATGGCGCAATGATGGGGAGGGGAACCACAACAAATGAAGACAGGTCCGAAGGGATGGGAATCCGGTAATCCGGGAAGTGTACATCCCACGCCAGATCAAATAAAAGGGAATTTGCTCGGGGAAAGGTGGCGATGATTGTTCGGAATGGAAGACACCAGGGAGTGATCTCTTATTAAGGAGGAATCGTACTCGCGCTGCGGGGACCTGCTGCAAAACTAAAGGGTGATTTACCTGAGACAAACATTTAAAAGTTATTTAAACAATGAATTGTATTATTAGTGTAAAATTGTGATATATTTATATTTGTTTTTTTTGTTTTTCCAATTGCCGGTATATAGGCTAGCTTTTTGATATTTAAAATCATGCTTTCTATGCTCTTACTTTTGCACCTCTCTATATATGAGCTCTTGATCTCTCAGTTTTACATACCTCACAATGAATGGCATACTTTTGCTCCTCTTCATGCTGGAATCCACCTTAAACTGTAGGTCCCGGTCTGTTTAGCCCGCGTGTGCATAAGATGACCGTAGAGCGACTAACCAAACCAAACCTCTTTATGCATGCACACTTTTGCTATCTCTATAGTCTATGAATTAATGCTTCTTAAAGTTAAAATAATGCCACTTGAAATAAAATGCTTTATTCCATCTACTTCAACTCGTTAGATAAACTCTACCGAAGACAGGAATCTCAGATTGGAACTAGGCTAATAACATCGAAACTTTCCTGTCCATTTGGTATGTACACATTGAATTTGTAATCCAATGAATACTTCAACAAAATCAAAAAGAGGGATGCAATGTCTGGACACTCTTATCACAACCTTATTTGTGTAATCTTGTACGACTTCCCCACATCATAACGCTTAGAGCTGATATGCCCCTTTCAGGTTTGGCAATGATGCGAGAGAATCTATATGCACATGCAATGAAGCTTATAAAGATATAGAAGATTTAATAAAATCAGAATGTTAGAAAGAGGAGCTGGGTGAACATTACAACAATTATCTGAACAACGCTGGTGAAAAGGAAACTTAAGGAATTTTAGAAATTACAAGGTTTGAGCGCATCCATAAAAAGGGATACAAATTTAAGGTAAAATACAAATGAGAATGCAACACCATTTAAACTGATATATAGGATTTTTTGTCTGGTAGAAAAATAAATTTATATGTAATATATACATAAAAAATTTCAAGTTAAAATATTTGCAATACATTATATGCATTCATACCCATCCAAATTTCTGTAGCTGTAGATAACAACACTGACCCTGTTCCTCCTACTATACGTATGCCCAGCAGATTCAACGAATTAAGCCAAGAATTTCTAAAAAACCAAACTTTCTCATGACAATATACAAACAATAACGAGCGACAATTATCTTTTTCAGGACCTAGAAATAAATTTCCAATTTTAAAACTTAAAAAATGTCAAAAAAAAATATATTAATTAAATATTTCATGAAGAACTATAAATGTGTTTATAAATAATTATATTTCAAGATCAACTTAAGGGCATTCTGTGACAAAAACATCTCTATAGCCCCGAATCAGTTCTTTGGAAAGATATAGCTTGATATTTGATACTCGCAGATATGATCTGTAGTATTTCCTTTCTTAATTTTCCAGAACCAAGAACCGCCTCAATTTCACTGATACAAAAGATAAGGGAATTAGCTGACACTTTGGATATATCTATTACAAATCACCAGTCACATTAACTGGGCTCGAATTGACAAAGTATTTGCTATATTGATGAATGATAAAATTATCATTTTTCATTTATGGAATTCAAAATAGCTCGATACAAATTCCAATCAGTGAGAACTCCAATATTTTTTTAATTGGTTTTCTACAATTTTTTACTTCAAAATAAACGATATAATCTACCAATTAGTTGATATAAATGAAAGTTGATTTTTTTACATAGACCAATTAGCATGGGGTAATATCATCTTTGGTGGGGAATATTTAATACAAGATTACTTTATTATACCTACTACCTATTTATACAAAATTTACTTATTTTGTAAAAAACATTGTAAACTGAAAATAACGAAAACTTGAAAAGAAACAATTAATATATTCCATCATGGAATAGTTGCATAACATATATTCCATTGTAACATATTCCAACTTATGTTGGAAAACATATTTTCCATTGTAACATATTCCAACATATATTGGAATATATGTTTTAAAATTCCATTCCATTTCCATTCCAGATTCCATTGTAACATATTCCAACATATATTGGAATATATGTTTTAAAATTCCATTCCATTTCCATTCCAGATTCCATTGTAACATATTCCAACATATATTGGAAAGAGTATATTCCATCATAACATATTCCAACATATATTGGAAAAAATATCCCGAGCAATATATTCCAATATATATTGGAAAGCGTATATTCCATCATAACATATTCCAAACATATATTGGAAAGCGTATATTCCATCATAACATATTCCAAACATATATTGGAAAGCGTATATTCCATCATAACATATTCCGTCAAACATTGGGAAACATATAGTATTCCATTATGGAATAGATGCATAAGCGGAATATAAACTTTTGCAATTAAAATATCAATAAACACTAAGCAATTTCATGGTATTGGTTTCTTTACTTCAAAAAAATAATAAGCCCATGCTTTTTATAAAAAACATGAACCTAATTCGATTGTCTATTCATATGTCCATTCCGATGTGCACTGCTCAATATCCAGAAGTCCCCGCCCGATCCTTTGTCGAACAAGATCTCTCTCTGCAATTCCACGAGACGATACAGTTCCGAATAGTGCCCCCCTATATTTGCTGCCACGTGATTATTTGGACCCTAAAGGAAACAATCACCGTGTGCCAAATTAATTCGTTTTGAATCTTGATGAGGCGTTTAGTGTCCAGGATCCTATCTTCCCCTTCCAAGGCACCCAACCTCGTAAACACGACGAATTCGGATTCCTGGTTGTGCTGCACCATGTTATTCGGTTTAATTTTACGACTGCAGTTGGAGAGAGCAGTAAAATCTCCTGGTTCGGGTTTATCGACTATACAATTTCCATTTCCAAAAGGTATAGCCAGCGATGCGGTAATAACCTTGTTTGGCTAGATAGATAAGAAAATTCTGCTGCTGCTGCTGTACGGGTATGTGGGTTGGAATTATTATGAATTTTAAAAGGCAGGCGGGGGTGGTATGATTCAATGCCCCTAGAGGTCTTTTGTTGGGCTGAGTTATATTTATGTACATGTCCGTGTGGGGGAGTGATTATAAGCTGGCAATGTTTCATTACGGTGTCGTTTGCTCTTTCAAAGGCGGGAATATAACTGAGTGGGGATTGTTCTTTTGTTCAAAACATTCGAAAGTAAGATGCTATATTTTCATAATGATTTGTGAAGTTGTGTGTTTTTTAAGAAAAGGTGATTGAAACTAGTACAGAATGCAGAGTAGAAAAGTGTGTTGAATAATTAATTGTGGTTTTTTTTTTTTTTTTTTTTTTTTTTTTTTTTTGCAGAATATACAAAAATAGTTCTGGTTCAGATTATAAAGTAGTTTATTATGAAGATTGTAAAGTAGTTTATTATGAAGATTGTAAAGTAGTTTATTATTCTCCAAGACTCAAGGTTGTTTATGTTCAGTTCGTGTGATCCTTGGAATTTATGAGTTGGAAATATTTCATTTCTATGTCTGTTGTTGTTTAAAAAATATGGCAGTAGTACTGAAATGGAATTCCTTGTTTGTTCAAAAGTTCGATTAAAAAAATAAAGAGCAACTGATGAAAATGATAGTACGCGTAAGATCAAAATATCAAAATGGCGCCAGACAAGAAGTATTAGTCGGAGAAAAACTTTTCTGTAAATTAAAAACGCATTATAATGTTGATAAGAACGCATGATGACGTTTCTGGGACGCCATTTCCTATTCGTAATTAGTTTTTAATAATAATAGAAATAAGTTTGATTTAATAAAATTAACTAATAAGATTTTTACCAATTGAAATTTTATTCATTAGATAAAAAATATAATTAAATAAACATATTATGCATTTAAATTTGATAGTTTTTTTAAAAGCTAACATAAATTAACATAATAAATAAAATAAGTTTCATTCAATAATTATCGGCACTATTAAAGATTCAAGAAAAAAATTCAATAAGTTTCTTACGCTTATATCAATGGCTTTATCACTTATATTATGATTTACCCATATATTGAGATTAAAACCCTGTTATCTTCGTCATTAATATGGGCTGTTATACTTTATTAAAAATCTAATTAAATTGTATTGCGTAATATTGGTATTTTACGATATGATGAGATGCTGTTAAAATTATGATGATAATTACCTCACTGTATGAAGGAATAATTACAGTATAAAATTATGGTGCTTAAAAATCTAGCAGTAATAAAACACTATGTAATCAAAATTAATAAAATGATTTGGCTTCTAAAACAATTTTTAAAATAGCTATTGATTTCAATGTTAACCTGTCAGCTATAAGATGTTATTTTTAATTATGTATTATTCGCAATTAAAATCGTATTGAAATTAATAAAAATTTTAATAATAAAAAATATTTTTTAATACTGTTAACTATTATTTATTATTAAATTCTTAGTCTCTTTAAAGCTATTAAAAATGCACTGAAAATCTTATTTTTAAAAGTATTTACATAAATGAAAATTAAAAATTAATAACACTAAGATATTTAAATACAGAAATGTAATGAACTTTTTCAATTTATTTTAAAAATAATTACTATTTTCTTAGATAATCCATAAACACTGAATCTAAAATATTTAATTAAAACTCTTCAGGAACAAATATTCTATCTTCAATTCCAAATCCATTTCTCTATTTCAATTTCCTTTCTGAGAAATTAATAAGTATCCAATTAAAATTTTTCATAATAATAATTTTTTTCAGTTTGCATACAAATGGGTATCATATTTATTGTAAACGTAAAATAACTAACTACGGAATTCAAATTTACATTTCATTTCTTTCTCATCAGCATATCTATGCAAAAAGATTCAGGTTTTCGTTGCCATTCAACATAAAAAAAAAAAATATTCACCAAACTAAAGAAGAATAAAAAATGGTCTGAATTTGCAATATAATACTCAAAATCTGTTTATCCAGATATTTAAACTAGGAATGGGAAATGGAGTTATACAAAAACAAACAGAAAACTGAAATTGTGCGATGAATTAAAAAATTTTTTCATTTTTTTTCTTTTTTTTTTTTCTTTTTGGAAAGTGAGAATTCATTATACAAACAAATAAAGTCGAACGAAAACACGATCTAAAAGCTAGATTACAAGTATCGGACGTGTTCAATTCACTTTTCTTCACTTAAGATGAAGAAAGGAATTAAAAATAAATTGGAAGTTAAAAAAACGCACTCGGAGAAATATTCTTTTCAAAGATGAAAATAAAAACCCCATTTATATGAAAATTGTCAATTCACACTCGGTTTTGTTTCATTTGTTTAACTTCTATCGAATGAACAGTAGAAATTGCTTCGCAAACTTACTTCCGCTATTTAAAGGTCGCATTCCACACATTTCATTCTCTTTCTGCTTTGTAAATTGATTAGGTGAGCGGAAATTCGAAATATAGATAATCTAATTTGATTCTAAAAATTAGTGTTGGAAAAATTAAATATATTATTGTTAAATCATAGTCTAAATATTATATTAAATATATGTCCCTAACTAAAAAAAAAAAAACATTAAATCTCTTTTAAAACAGAAATTTTACAGATACTACAATCTAGAAACAACTTTGTTTCAGCATGAGAGGTCTCACACACACTAAACTGGCAAAGAGGAAGAATGGGTAATATATCCCAGAAAGACATTTACAGAAAACTGCTCTGTATTCATGTGTCGCATTAGAAAGTCAGAGAACTCCAAACAGCAGTCTAATTGTCGTTGCAGAATTTTTTCGTAATTTAGGGTTAAGTATTGCAGAAAGACTTTCAGATTGATCTTGTTCGAAATATAGAGAATCTAATTTAATTTTAAAAATGACTGTAGGAAAAATTAAAAATATTATTATTTAATCATGGTCTAAATAAATCAGAAATTAAATATATGTCTCTAAATAAAAATAAACATTAAATCACTTTTAAAACATAAATGTTATAGATACTACAATCGAGAAATATTCTTGTTTCATCTTGAGAGTTTTCATACATTTAACATGAAAAAAGGAAATAATGAATAATATATCCCAGAAAAACATTCAGAGAAAACTGCATTTCATTAATTTGTCGCATTAGAGAAAATGTAGAAAACTCCAAACAGAAGTCCAATTTTTCCTGCAGATTTTTTCGTAATTTACGGTTAAGCATTGCAAAAAGACTTTCAGATGGTCTTCTCTGAAACATCTATGCGTTCTTAAATATATAGATTTAATTTCTGCTATAATTGTTATTTTTTTACATATTCAATAATTATTATTTATGCATTAAGACTTAATTATATGTCATCCTGGACCTAGAACTTAGTAAATATATATTTTTTACATATTTATAATTTTCAAGCTTCATATTTTTTACATATTTATATATTTATATATTTATGTATTTTAATTGATTTTTATATATTTTTCAAATTTTATTTTTTATATTTTATATTTATTTATTGTATTTTTAATTTACCTGATACATTAGTGAAAACCTGAAACTTTCAACCCGCAGTTTAAATGCTCTGCGTTTAATTTCTACTCATTTTTAAATCAATAGTTATAGTACACGCCATCAGTGGAAATCAAATACTCATCTTCTTGTGTGCAAGCTAACTAATACTATTAAGATTTGGGATAAATACTAATTCATAAAAAAAGTTACAATTTTGAAATTATTTTCAAAAATTATATTTGGGAAACTAATTGGAGTAAAAAAATTTCTAAACTGTGGAAATAATTATGTTTATTAAATACATGTAAGCAATTATACATTGCAATACAAACAAAATAGTTAAATATATATTTATATCTTCTAATTACATATATTATGTTACCATCTCTCAGTGCTACTTTTCATTTACTACTTGATTGAAATTTTTGAAATATGTAGATTTAATTTCTGTTATAATTGCTATATTTTTAATTTTAAATAAATTTACCTATATTTTTTTTTAATTTTATCTTTTTGTATTTTAGCTCTATCAATGCTAGAAGATCTCCTAGTTTTGTGCAATCACCTCCAATAGGGACTGCCCACACAAGTTAGCTAATGAAAAAAAAAATAATAAACAAATATAAGAAATTCTGCAACTTAGAACATCTCTTTCCATTTTCATCTACTGGTGTATTTTCTAAAAAAGGTGATTGAATCCCAAATGGAAAGAAACTAATGTTTATTTAAAGCTTATGAACCTACACATTTCCATTTTTCAATTCCTTCTATTAGCTCCCACTCTCCCTATATATATCTTGTTCAAATTTTAAATCGTTCATAAATTACTTTTCATTCATCCACTCAAGTTATAAAAAATGTATTTGAACTTATAGAGGATGACACTTGATGTTAATACAGATTTTTCAAATATTAATTCATTCATTAAATTTAATTAATAATTTTTTTTTTTTTTTTTTAGATTTAAGTTGCATATATCTACCAATATATGGCGCCAGATAAATTTTAAAAATATGAAAATTATTTATAAAAAAGGTACTTTCGGCAATATAGTGAAAAAAAAAAAAAAAGTAGGAATTGATTAAAAAACATTTTTTTTTATATTACTTGTTTACATCAAAGACTCTATTTCTACATTACCATGTAAACAATGAAGAGTCCCGAGGGGAAACTGGAATGATGAGTATTCTCTTACAGGAGTTATTTTAAAGAGGACTACTCCCAACTTTCAAGTCGTATGGAAGAGACACTCCAGCATACTGTCTCAATATAATCGATTTTCTCAATTCTAAAAGCAGTGACTGCAATACATACCACCAACGGAATTTGAGCCTTCTCTCTCATGCATGCTATTTGGGCATGTCACCTCTGTAGCATAAGTCCATTTTTGTACTTCAATAGACTTTATGCTCCCCTTATGTATACCATGAAAAGCTTATCGACGGGAAAGTCAGCGGATTTGGTTTAGTTTGTCTACGGTCATCTTGTGTACACGAGGGCTAAACAGACCAGAACCTACAGTTTAAAGTGGATTTCGAAATACTAACAAACGTCCATTCCCCGCCAGGATTCAAACCTGAAGTATGTGATACCAAAGGCCAGAGCGCTAGCCACTTGGCCACCAGACAGCGGAAAGTCTACAGAAGACTTTTAAAGCTGACTACTTACATTCGCTTTCCATGTATGAGAAAACCCTGAAATGCCAACCAGGCAGTCTGGTTATTGCTGTGAGATGCTTATGCAGGCTGTAACAAATGCCTTAGAGTCACTCGTTTCTGAAAGCAGTGGCTGCAACGGTTACCGCCAGCGGAATTGAAACTGGCCCCTCATGTACCATAGCTGCCCACCCTACCATTGGGTCATAAGTCGGAGTTGAGAGCAGTAATAAAATCGTTATTTGTTATTTTTGCATTATCTACTTATTATTAAACATCAATAGGGCTCGTGTTCCATTTATGTACATCAAGAAACTATCACCGAGGGAAAGATGAAATTTATATTATCTTCCCGCCTTTTGTGAGAGAAAAATGTACTGCATTTATGAGAGAAAAACCGGAAAATATCCATCTTGATAGTAAATGCGAGGCGATGGTACATAATGTCATCAAGTCACCTCATTTCTGAATGCAGCAACTGTAGCGGAATCAAACATCAGCTGTATTTCACACTAGTTGTGAGCGTTAGCACTGACTCACGATTAGGATCTTGGACCTAAGACAGAAGTTAGGGAAATTTTTGTATTTTGTCAATTTTTAATTTTAAAAAACGAAATCTTACGCAACCGGATCTTATTTCGAATTAGCAAAAAGCTCTTCCATTTCATTTGTGCCCGTCCCCGTAGGCATTTAATTCCCGCAAAGGACATGAAAACGAAGGAGTTCGAAAAACGTAATCTCCATACATATCGCTCACTCTTTATGCAAATCAGAGTAAATAAAACGACTTGTTTTCGACCCAGATGATGAAAGGGAGCCGCAAGAATTTTTAATTTGAAGCCTTCAGCATCTTTTAACTGCGAGCTTTCATTGCGGATTTTTTTTTTCCCTTCCATTCTCCTTTCTGTCTTCTTTTTACCAGATATGCTAATTCAAAATCCGAAAAAAAAAATTATAAATATTTAAAATTTCGATGTTTACCCACAAAAAGAGAATGCTGGCTTCTGCCATTCACACAAACGCATTCCATGTGTACACAGACTTTTACCATACATATTTCGGTCACAAAATGAATAGCATTCAGGAGTAATATGAATTCAAATTGTGAAAACACCAAAAGGATGAATAGATTCGTAAACACCGGGGAATTTATTTTCGAGTACATATTTTTCGATGAAGCGGAGTTCGTATTTTGATGTGTTTTCTTATAGTTTTGCTTTGAGGGCGATTCGAACAGATCGTTTCTTTTCTTTTTCACCATTTTTTAAATTTTTTTTTCCATCGTAAGAAATATTTACTTGCTTTTGAATTAGTTTCGTAGCTTAGGTAGGAGATGCAAAAATAAAACAGGGGAAAAAAAAAAGGCCTTTTTTTTTTTTTTTTTTTTTTTTTTTTTTTTTTTTACAACACTGTGATTTCAATTTTTCATCAGTGAGTTATTTCGAAATTCCCAATGTTTTTTTCCCCTGAGGCACAATTTGTAAATTTCAATTATCTGTCAAGAAATATGTGGCAATAATGAATATTTTATACTTGCTGATTAACGAAAACTATTTAGTAAGTCTACAATATTTATATAAACCCATTCAATATGTCTAAAAAATTTGGCCTCAAATCAATAGCATTCAGGGGGCCATCTATAAGTTGTTTTGTAAATGCAATATGTGATTTAAAATTGTGAGGCAACAAAAAGGGCCTGATGACCGAGTGGCTAGCGCTGGGTGCCACAAGCCTCGGGTTAGATTCCCGGTGGTGTCATGGGTCTTTGTAGTGGTTCGAGTCCACTTTAAACAGTAGATCATGGACTACGATAAGAGCGTAGTCCCGGATCCGATTGTAAGAGCATTGGGCGTAAAGTTGACAACCCTACCCCATGAAAAAAAGTCACGAAATCTACCAGTAGGCAGACGGTCCACTATGTGGCTGTTGCGCCAAAAACGAAGAAGCAACAGAAGACGAAAAAATTCATAACATGAGATAATTTGTTTTCAATAGCATATATTTCGTCAAAGTGACCCTAAATTTTAAGATTTTCTCTTACAATTTTAATTTTACATGATTTAAGTAAAAGACTCTTTCTTTAAAACTTTTTTTTTTTTACTGAACATAAATAGATACGCCTCTTATCTCCTCTATGCATATCATAACAAAATGGGTGATTAAAAACAACTTAATCACCCATCAATGGGTTGTTCGCAAGGCACTTTTACACAATGTCTAGTCGTCATCCAGTCTCCTCGTTTCTGAAAGCATTAACTACAATGGACTCAGAGGTTTCGAAAACAATCTCTTCTGTTCGCGAGTTGCGCACATTACCAGTGCACACTAATTCAAATGTGGTGCTCAGAAATCTAAGTTTTAACGCGTAATTCTTTCTCCATGCAAGTAAGACTCGAATAAAAAATTGAATTTACCTCTAGTTCAACTCACCGTGGTTTTCTGGTCAGTATTTTTATGCAACAACCCAACTTCTGAGTTGTATGCAAAGGATATTCAAATGCAACAACGTATTATATACCATCATGTGATTTAACAAATGCTCTCTCTATTTTCTTATTTGACGATGCGTCTCATTAATGAAAGTTCTCTTTATTAAATTTATGTTTGTTAAATTCTTTTAATAAAAGATGTTACTAAGGTCTGTAACATCTGTTTTTTTTTATGTGTATTTGTGTGTGGAATGTACGCGACAAGAAACATTCCAATACAAACTGGCAGAATTTCTCAAATGACTTTGATAGCCAAATGGTGGCATATAACTCCATAGTACATTGGCTGGTGAAAACAATTAATTTTTTAAATGGAAATACTATTTATAAAATAAACAATCTTTTTTTTTTAATTTTAAATAAAGGTTTAAAAAGCCAAGTAGAAACTAATGCAAAATTGCTTATTAAATCATACATCCATTCTGATTAAAAAGCATTTAAAATTGTTTCATCAAAATAATCGAAGATTTCATTACAGAAAATTTGAGCCACCTAGTGCGTAGATGTAATGTTTTAGTTTCCAACAACTCGGTTTGAAACCTCACAAACAGTGTAAACCTAAAGTCGCGCGTCTTTACCTGTGATAGAGACAATAAGTCTATAGACCAGAAAAATATTCATTGATCTCAAAGAAACAAGAGAATTTGAGTTCTATAGATGCCGCCGCAGGAGATGTTCATTTCCAAATTGTAGTGTCCACAAGAAATTTAATCTTAGTTGAAACAATGACTACCCGTCTTCAAACAACAGTCTAAAGCTGCATTCACACAAAGGCATCAACCATTCACGAGCGTCAGATATAACGCGCTGAGATTTGTGATTGATCGACTCTTTTCTCTTACGATCCAATGCTTTGGTGAGAAAGCTGCTTAATTCTGACACAGACATACGATATCATCACCATCAACATTTATATTAGTCAACAAATGCTGTTCAATTTATTAACACTTTCGCTATCGATCTCGCGATAGCGCATTATTTTATCAATAATGTTTCGCTAGGTTTTGGAGGCTTATGGATTTTTTTTTTCTTCAGTTGAATAAGGCGGTTTGGATCTTATATGTCAAAATTTCCATGGTTCAAACCATTTTGGCAAGTTCTTTGGATATTTCCATTTTCTCGTAAAGTTTCCATAAAAATTAATTAAGTTAATTGTATTCTTCTTTCAATTAAAACAAAAAAGTAAAATTCAATAAAATGTTTTTTCAGTATAAAATTGGACATGTTCAAAGTTCAAAAAAAAATTTTTGTTCTCACTTTTTAACCAAAATGACACTTACTAAAAACAAAGTTTAATGACAGCTGTTTGACATGAAGTAGTTGTCAATGTGATTCCTCGCTTAAAACTACAAGTAATGCAATCTGTTAAATAACCATATGAATTAAGTTTAACATAAAAATTAGTATCACTAAATAAAAAATAAAATAGAGAGCCGTAGCCCAATAGCCTTTGTACAAAATCAAAGCCTTTATACAAATCATGTCAAAATCTCTAAAGTTCAAACCATTTTGACAGGTTCTTTTGAATATGCGCATTTTCTCCGTCAGTTTCTATAAAAGTAGTTCATTTAATTGTACTCTTCTTCCAATTAAAATAAAAAATAAAACTCACCGAAAATGGTTTTTTCAATATGACATTGAACATCTTCAAAGCTTAAAAAAGTACGTTTGTTCTCACTCCATATTTACTAAACATAAATGTTTAGTGACAATTTTTTGATATGAAATAATTGTCAGTGTATGATTCATCTGTTAAAAATATCATTAATGAATAAATCTGTTAAAAACCCATAGGAATTAAGTGTTAAAAATTAATATTAAATGAAAATATAGAAACAAGTAACATAAAAAAAAAATTTAAAGTCAATTCTTACTTTTTTAAGTTGAAATTTTCCTCTTACATCTGGCAGCACCATCTATTATTAAATATATGCAACTTTAATCTAAAAATAACTAAAATTAATTAATTTAATTTAATTAATGAATTAATATTTGAAAAAACCTGTTTTAACATCAAGTGTCATCCACTACAAGTTCAAATACATTTTTTTAAACTTGAGCGGATGAATAAAAGTATTTTATTAACGATTGAAAATTTGAACAAGATATATATAGTTAGAGTATGAGCTAATAGAAGGAATTGAATAAAATAAAGAGCCGTAATTAAAAAGCCTGTATACAATGAATTTTTGCAAAAATGAAAAAAATTAATAACATCCTCCGAGACCTATGAACAATAATCGAATCAAAGCAAAACCCCTCAAGGAAATAGAGCTTTTTACATTCCTTTTCAAATCCTTTTCTTGCGGAATTACTGCAAAAATTGCAAACAAAGCACAAAATGAGAAATCTTGTTGACACTCCATGTCCAAAGATTAATCAACTTGAGAAAATAACTTTTGCGAAAACGAGAGCATTGTTTTTTTTCTTACTTCTTACCTCCTTAATCCTGATGCATCGCTACATGCAGGGAATTCAGAAAACTCTGATATCTTTAAATATTTAAACAAGCTTTCGCAGAAATGAGTTTCAAGCAAAACTCAGTGAGGAAGAATAGTTACTGATATTTCCATTTAATGCTAGGACGTCTTTTATTTTCGCTTTTCAATTTATTCTTTAGATTCAGAAGTTAGGAGGGGAAAAAAAGCCCTATATCGAACAGTGTGTTTAAAAAGAGTAAAAATCAACGGTTGCTGAGTTGTGCCAGGTGCACTTTCCCATAAAAGAACAAGAAGTTCGGAGCGACGCTGTTTGGTGGATTTTTTTTTTTTTCATTTGTTTAATGCCTTTCAACTTTTTGCTGTGGAAATAAAACTAAGTAGCAGATGCTTTTGTTATTTTAATTTCCTATATCTGTTTTCGTTCCAAACAAAAAACCAGCCTAGGAATTTCTTTGCAGTTATACTTGGAGAAAAAAAAAATTTGTATATTCAAAATGTTTTAAGATTTTTTTTGTGTTTTGTTTTCGTTTTTCTCTTCTTACAATTTATAAAAGTTAAGCGATATTTGAATTTTTAATGATATTAAATTACAATGAAATAAGGCTCCAATGTTTGGAGAAAGCTAATAAAAGATTAAAATTAAGATTTTCGCAGTTTTCTAAAAAAACGCTCCAATCAAAAACAGGCACACAAAAAAAAGAAAGAAAACAAAAAGTTAGTATCAAACAACACTGCATATTTAAACCTTAAACATTTTATTTTTTTCCTTTTGAGCTAGACACTTTCTATTGAGTTTTATTTATAATTGAGAAAATACGAGATAGATAAAAAATTATGCCACAAATATATATACAACTTTAGTGGGGTATCGTTAAAATTTAAATAATGCTATGAATATATAGCAATGCAGTTTTCTCGTTTTGGAAAAAATGGGCTAATAAGACAAATTTGTAATAAATTAGATTTAATTAAACATTATAGTGCGTATACAGAATTCATAGAACCATTGCATCTCCTAAAACTCATATAAATATAATTTAAGTCATCTAATATAATTTATTACATCATATAATCTTTTACGTGATTCTTACTGATCATCACATTCGACTTCAACAGTAACATATTTCTTCAATTAAAAATTAAAAATTAAGCATGAGCGAATCATAGAAATATTAAACAATTATGTTGTTAACATTATTAAACAATGACGTTAACTAATTCACATGAATAACTCTTTTTAAATTAATACAAGCCATATGTATGTCCTGTTTCAAAAAAAATTACGTACTAAAATACTGAAAATAATGTCCCTCAATTGCAAAATTTTAATTTAAAATAATAATATTACTTCCATTTATATAAGTTTTAGCAAACACTTTTTTTTTATTCAAATGAAAGTGCTTTTCTCACAGAAAAATACTGTAATAATAATGTTTAATTAAATATAATGTATTAAAAATTAGTCTTATTAGTCTTTTCAAGAACGAGGAATCTGCATTACTATATGTTCACTGTATTGTTTAAGTTTTAACGACTGCCCACCGAAGTTATATCAAATTATACCCATTCACTCATCTCTTCAAATTCAATGGTGAGACTTTAAGTCTTACAGATGTCTGCAAGATAAGCCATCTGCTTACTGGCATATTTCGAGACAGGAGATATTTTCTTTTTTTTTTACGGGGATAGGATTGTCAGCTCTACGATCTACAGTCATATTAGACTGGCACTTAAAATTTAAAGTGGATTCCGGGCCACTAAAAATCCATGGCACAGCCGGTGTCTCGAACCAGAAACCTGTGGCACCGAGCTCTAGTCAATCGGCCATCATCATCTATTATGGTTAGAATCGTAAAATGTTTTAGAATGGCGGTGAGTTTAGATCAGATAATATCAAATCTTAATGTTCACTGTAACATAATTAATTATTTCCTGTTCCTCCGTTTTATATATATTCTGAAAATATAGCTGTTATTAGCATCCAATCTATTAGGTAGGTACCAAGTATACTATATTCTACGGAGAAACGTATTTTACAAACTACTTGTTGTTACTACTTAAATTTGAATATTCACTCTTTGCTTGCAAAGCGAGAATATTGTCATAATAGTTACTAGTGTGAAATTGGTACTTAAATATGCTTTTTAAATTTGTTAATTGTATTTTAATATAATTTATTTTTAAAATTATTTGAGGCTATTTTGAGAAGCATCATACTGACAAAAGTAACAGTAACTTTTGTCTTATGGGGAAAAAAATGTGTGACTTTCCCAAATCCAGATTCCTGAATTTAGACTTAATTTTATTAGATTAGACTAGACTTCATTTTACTTTCATGCAAAGTGTCCGTAGTTTTCATCTTACTTGTAAAGGGTTCATGACCTTCATTTTACTTCCAAAAAAGGTCAGTAGCCCAGTAGCCCAGTAGCCTTCAAATTCATTTGGTAATATAGTCTTTAACCTTCATATAACCGGCAAATGAATTTGTGGTTTTAACACTGCTAAAAACCGCGAAAAAAAAAAGGTTAATAGGTACTAACTAGTTAAGAATATGATATTTATAATTTCATTTAACAAAAATTTTACAATCGAATAATTTTTCTAGCTACATCTTAATTATCACTTCTCTAGTACAACCATTATTTTAATCTTGGGTCAGGCTTGTGACAGAAGACCGCAATGTCTTCTATAAGCGTGTATATTCTTTCTTCAATTAAATTATTGATATACCGTATATTTTCGTGTAAATTGAAAATTTTTAGAACTATTTTAAACATCAAATATGGGGATCGATTTATATACGGGATTCGCTAATCTTGCAAGAGAAACTTAGGTACTTTTCCGTCAAATAAGAGCAAGTGTTAAATCACAAAATATTGGTAAATGGCACATGTTAGTTTCTATTTCTTATGATAAAAATATATATTATGTATTTTTTATCATATATAAATATATTTAGATATAACATATTTTTATATGATTAAAATAATTTTAAATGAAATGAGTTATCGTTTTATTTAAATGAGTGCTTTACTTTCGAAATTGTTTATATTGTTATAATTTAATTGTTTATATTGTTTTAAATAATTTTAAATAAAGTGAATTATCGTTTTATTTAAATGAGTGTTTTACTTTCGAAATTGTTTATATTGTTATAATTTAATTGTTTAGATTGTTAATAAATAATTTTAAACGAAATGAATTATCGTTTTATTTAAATGAGTGTTTTACTTTCGAAATTGTTTATATTGTTAAAATTTAATTGTTTATATTGTTAATAAATAATTTTAAATGAAATGAATTATCGTTTTATTTAAATGAGTGTTTTAGAAATTGTTTATATTATTATAATTTAATTGTTTATATTGTTAATAAATAATTTTAAATGAAATGAATTATCGTTTTATTTAAATGAGTGTTTTGCTTTCGAAATTGTTTATATTGTTATAATTTAATTGTTTATATTGCTAATAAATAATTTTAAATGAAATGAATTATCGCTTTATTTAAATGAGTGTTTTACTTTCGAAATTGTTTATATTGTTATAATTTAATTGTTTATATTGTTATAATTTAATTGTTTATATTGTTAATAAATAATTTTAAATAAAATGAATTATCGTTTTATTTAAATGAGTGTTTTACTTTCGAAATTGTTTATATTGTTAATAAATAATTTTAAATAAATGAATTATCGTTTTATTTAAATGAGTGTTTTACTTTCGAAATTGTTTATATTGTTATAATTTAATTGTTTAGATTGTTAATAAATAATTTTAAACGAAATGAATTATCGTTTTATTTAAATGAGTGTTTTACTTTCGAAATTGTTTATATTGTTAAAATTTAATTGTTTATATTGTTAATAAATAATTTTAAATGAAATGAATTATCGTTTTATTTAAATGAGTGTTTTACTTTCGAAATTGTTTATATTATTATAATTTAATTGTTTATATTGTTAATAAATAATTTTAAATGAAAATGAATTATCGTTTTATTTAAATGAGTGTTTTGCTTTCGAAATTGTTTATATTGTTATAATTTAATTGTTTATATTGCTAATAAATAATTTTAAATGAAATGAATTATCGCTTTTATTTAAATGAGTGTTTTACTTTCGAAATTGTTTATATTGTTATAATTTAATTGTTTATATTATTATAATTTAATTGTTTATATTGTTAATAAATAATTTTAAATAAAATGAATTATCGTTTTATTTAAATGAGTGTTTTACTTTCGAAATTGTTTATATTGTTAATAAATAATTTTTAAATAAAAATGAATTATCGTTTTATTTTAAATGAGTGTTTTACTTTCGAAATTGTTTATATATTGTTATTTTGTAGCATCGTCGCCAAAACGAAAACTCTCATGTTAGCTCAGCCAAAACATATACCAGAAATAATAATACAATACCATAAATAATGCACGCTTTTTATTTCCGCTTATATACGAATTTTTATATTCATATATAGGAAATATATAACTCTAACTAACTCCTTCACACTACAGCCCACGATTAGCCAGAGCCATCCGCCTATTGGCAGATTTCAAGACAGGAGATGTTTTCTTTTTTACAGGGTAAGGTTGTCACATACGCCCAGTAATAATATTAGACCGGGACCTGCGGTTTAAAGGAAATTAAAGTGGATTTCGAACCACTGAAACATCCATGGCATCTCCAGGACTCGAGTGTCAACGAGGGCCAGAGCGCTAGTCACTCGGCCATCAGGCTGCAGGAAATATATTGGAAATATATAATTATTTTTTATATTTCCAGATCAGAATGCAGACATCTTACTGCCGATAGTTTTTCAGCTGTAGAGAGATTTCTGTAACTCTGAGAGGATATAAAATTTATAGGACTTTAACAATGAAAAAGGATTGTATTTCATGAAAGCATTCTGCTTATATGCCATATTCTTTTTATAAGATAAATGGAATTTTAAGATACAAATTACGCACGGGTCAATACACAATTCGATGCTTTTTTTTTTTATTCAGGCAAAAGAAAGAAAAAAGTTATGGATGGAAAATCTGCTTAGAAAAGAAGATTTTTTACTTCGGCATCGTAAAATTACATCTCATATCAATAATAACGACGAGAAAATTGAGGTTGCATTCTGTTGTTAAGATTATGGCTGAGCCAAGTCATCAAAATTGCACATACCAATTGCAACTCTCGATAGAAAAGAAAAAAAGAACTTAATCGAAAAGCTCGTATGCAAGAAAGATATGGAAAAAGAGAAGAGGGTGGAAGACAAAAAGAAAACAACCAAACCGATTACATTTTTGGTGGCTTTCAAAAAGAAGGCCTGAACAATAAAGTTTTTGCTCTTCTAAAAGGGCGCATTCCACAAAGCGAAGAAGTATTCATCTGGGAGCCCGAGTATTCATAAAAGAACACAAACTGGAATCCTATTCGAGGCAAAAGAGTCTGTTTAACTTTGCAAATGTTAATACCGGCCGTGTATAAAAACGTTGCGCCGTTTTTTGAAAAATGAATTGGTAAAACGGGCCTAAGTGGGAAGGATCTGTTTTTTTGTTTTAGCGGCCATACAATTCTTTATGGCCTCCCATTGAAACCGCGAAGAAACAAAAATAACCTTTTTATACGAGTGCTTTAAGAATGGAAAATGCCACCTAAACAGGGTTGCTGCAGAAAAAGGGAAGGAACAAAGGGGAAGCCAAACAACGGAGATCGCCAATGTGCGATTACGCAATTCGAATGCTGCTTTTAATAACGATTCGTAATGCAACTGTACCAGTAGGTTCTTTTTACTTTTCTATCTAGTCAATTTAAGGAGGACTTGAGAAGCAAATTTTTATCGAGAAGAACTCTGTTCATTTTTAATTAACCAATTATTTTAATTTTTAACTTTAATTTGTTTTATTTTTTTTATTTCATATAGCTTTTAAATTTTAATTTTATGTCATACATAATGCAACTGTCATTTAACGATTTTTTAATCATAAATAATTTGGAGGTTTTACGTGGTTAATTGAAATACACAGGCACTCTGTAACTGCATACAACCTCCATCGTCCTACAAAGGAACATCCATTGCAGTTGCTATGAAGTTCTATTTATTCAATATTTTTACGTTTTAAAATAGAAATCTTGAAGCATTGAAATAGAAGTCTTGAAGTATTGAAACAAAAGTCTTGAAACACTGAAATAAAATTCTTCAAATATTGAAATAGAAATATTCAAACGTTGAAATAGAACTCTTGAAATGTTGAAATAGAAGCTCTTGAACATTGAGAAACAGAACTCTTGAAACATTGAAATGGAACTCTTGAAACATTGAAACAGAAGTCTTGAAACATTGAAACAGAAGTCTTGAAAACATTGAAATAGAATTTTTGAAATATTGAAATAGAACTCTTAAAAGATTGAAGGAATAAAACTTGAACTGATCTTTAAGATAATTCAGTTTCACAAATAATTCCTCTCAATTACAGAAGAAATTGATTCGTAAATTTTGTCAATATGTTTGTTTGTTCATGAAAGAAACATTTGTGTAATATATCAACATTAAATATGAAAAAAACGGTATGTTTTCCTGGGTCTTAATTGCATAATTTGTTAAATCATTTAATTCATTTTTACATGATTGCATTTTATTAAAAAGAATTTTTTCTGGCTTGCATTTATCATACTACCATATAGAGCATTACACCTAATTCAATTACTATTCATAGTTTTTCATTTTCAAATAACAATAATTAAACAGCATCGATGTTATTAATAATCAATCAATACAGTTTTTTGATTTTCTTTCCTGAGCAAGTAAAATTAGTTTTAAAAATCAAATTAAGCAATATTCAAATGAAGTGAAAGATAAGAAAGAAAAATGTACATTTATATAAATACTTCTGTGCCCAAAAAGTAAGACAACTAGGTTTTTTTCAAAACTCAATATTTATTTTTCCAAATTTATTTCATCATCTTCAAAGAAATCTGTTCCGGACACAAGACACTTGTGCCAACTTTTTCCCAATCCTCAATGTATGCTAAAAAGTCATCGGCAGAGATGGCCTTCAAAGCGCGCGGCGATTCACGCTGAATCTCTTCAATCGACTCAAAACGGTGTCCTCGGAGTAGTCTTTTGAATTTAGCGAATAGCCAGAAGTCACACGGTGGTTGTGGAATAATATAGGTTTCATTTTTGGCGAAACAGTCACGAAGAAACAATGCAGTGTGAGCTGGCGCATTCAGTGTTTTCGGTACCAATCGAGATTTGATGCGTTTGAGGCCCAAATGGAATTGACCGATCCTTTTTGAAATTCCAACATCATCAGCAAGGTCTCTAATTGTAAATCGACGGTTTGCAAGCACCAAATCTTTAATTTTTTGACGTGAGCTTCATCGGTTGAGGTTGATGGTCGACCAGAGGGCTCTTCGTCTTAAACGCGTTCTCTGCCTTCTTTGAACTGTTTATACCACTTGTAAACATTTCTTTCCAAATATAGGAATGCTCTCCGAATGCCTTCTGCAACATTCTATACGTTTCCGCAAACAAAATTGAATGCAAGTTCTTTGCTCAATTAATTCAGACATTTCAAAAAACGCCGGAATCAGTTTTAGAGTCTCACAAAGCCAATTGTAACTCAAACACTAATGAACATTTTGTCATTAAATTAAACACAGATGTCAAGACAGTGCCAGCAACCTAAAAAAAGAAAAATTGAAATTCCATAAGCCCGGGAATTTTAAATTGAAAATTGGTCTACTTTTGGACACAGTAGTAATAATGAAAAACTTAAATATATCTAAAATTCTTCCAATCTACATCCTGAATTATGGACACATTTAATGAATGGAAATTCATGATTAACAATCACGAATAATAAAGCTCATTAAAATTCCAATTTTTAGAAATACGATAAATATCAAGAAATCTTTCCTTATTGAAATTCTATGTGAAAGTAAAAACATGTAAAAACCGATTATTGTAAGAAATTATCTGTTTCTAATCATAAATGAATACAACAGGAAGACAGAATCGATTATCATAGTAGGAACAAATAAATTTAATTAGAATCTGAATTTTTGAGACTGCATTATTTATTCACAAACATGAATAGAATAGAAGTGAGATGATAATCATCGTACAAAATATTTTGTAAAAAGAACATAAATATATTAAAACTTCAAATTTCTATGATTAGAGATATTTTAATACGTTTCAGTAAAAATAACATAAATTAATTTTAATGTTTTGATTTCAGTGCATTTTAAAGAGATTTAAACGAAAAAAATTTTTTTATTCGTTCAAAATTATTATATATATCATTAATGTTATTTAGAAATTTATTTATAAAATTTGAATTTATTAATTGCTATTTTAAAAATATCAACTTTTGTTTCCGCAGTTTTAACAAAATAATCATAAATTTAAAAATTATGAATAAATAAAAAATACATATAAGGTACATTATTATTAACTTAGTAAGTATTGGTTAAAGTAATCGAAAAGTAAAAGATTTTATGTTTTTCAAATACAGATATAATTAAATAAATTTAGTACTTAAAAAATGCCTCTACTTGCTAGCTGAAAATAAAAATTGTTTTATATTGTTATAGGAATTATAACAAATGTTTTTCATAATAGAAATGTGGTTTCTTTTTTCATAAATGAAGTTTTAATATATATTTTTCACGTTAATTAATTCTTAAATATATATGTATATATATATATAAAATGAAAATTTATGAACATTTTAACAAAACCATTTTTACATTATATTTGTAACAAACAATTTATTAGTAAATTGTATTTTTAATTTACACAACTCATATTTCGTATTTCGTAACATATAATTAATAAAGATGTAAATATATGGATTTTAAAAATTGAGCACCATGCATAGTATAAGGCAAATTAATTTTTTTTAGTAATTTTCAATTTTGAATGCATTTTTTAAATTAATGCTTAGAAATTCTTTGTGGTTTTAAGTACGATTATTTATAAGCTTAGACAAGATTCTATGTTTAGATAATATATCTCACCATAAACCACAACTTGGTTTGTGAGCCATCAGTGAGTGTAGCAATGATAAATAATGATGACACATAGGTAAAATTCTTTAGAATTTGTCGTACACCAGATGGATGCCACAAAAAATTCTATTCTTTTCAATGGTGTTTTCACTTTAAATGAGTTGATCACAGATAAAATTCCACTGATTAGTTATCACATGACTGTTTAATCTCTTCAAGAATATCGTAATTATTATTATCAAATTAAAGTTGTTTTTAATGTGTTGAGAGGTATTTAATGCAAAATTTCCCAGATATTGGGAGAGAAATTAACTTATATTTCAGGCTCAGATTGTTTATTTCACTTAATAACATTACCTATATTATAATGATAGTGTGCATAATCATTGTAAAATAATGCAGCTTATAAGTCATAAACAATGCCATTGTGCGAGATGAAGTCGTATTTGTCAGAAAAACAAGTAATATAAAAGTAAAATTTCCTACATTTTTTTCACTTTATTGCAGAAAGTCCTTTATAGTTTTTATGAGCTAATAGAAGGAATTGAAATGAAGTGTTGATATACCCAGATTACATGAATGAAATCTTTTCAGTCCCCCAGTTTCCTGTTAATCTTATCAATCCCATATATACACTATTTTTTTTAATCTAATTTTTTAATCCGAATATTTGTAGTTCTCTTAATGCATTATTTCTATATTAAAATGAGTAAATTATTTTTACCATCATTTAAAAATTATTTCGCATAGTAAATAGCTTTGAAAATAAAATGTCATTTAAATACACGCTTCAGCTATTATGTAATGTTTTAAAAGAGGCTTCTTCTTTTTCCTCTGCAGTAGCATATTATTTTGTACATTTATACTTATTTTAAACTTATATACCTTATTTTTATTTTATATACATATTTTTAAACTTATATACCTTTATTTTTATTTTATATACATATTTTTAAACTTATATACCTTATTTTATTTTATATACATATTTTTAAACTTATATACCTTATTTTATGTACATATATTTTTAGACTTATATACCTTACTTTATGTACATATTTTTAAACTTATATACCTTATTTTATTTTATATACATATTTTTTAAACTTATATACATTATTTTATTTTTATATACATATTTTTTATACTTTATCCCTTTTTTTTTATATATTATTGCCTTTCAAAAACACATTTGTAACTTAAGACTTTGACTTCCAAAGACATATACTAAGACATTATTATTTTTGTTTTTTTAGGAAAAAAGTTAGTAAACAATTATTGAATAAATATTGTTAATACAACATTCATAAATGAAATAAAGAAAATATTAATAAGAAATTAGTCTCTTCATAAGTAGTGAAAACTAATTTTGGCACATTAAAAACAAACTTTTCCATCATAATTAAGAGGCCAAACGAGCGAAAATGCACCAAGCATGGCAACCCCCACAAATAAAAAGTGGTGGCTGTAAAAAGCAAGTGAACGCATTAAACCCTACACATCCTTTCCTTTTTATCATCACGGCGGGATAAAAGGCTCCGCGCGAGAAACTCCATATGGCTAAAAAGATGAAAGAAATAAAATTGGGATGTAAATTGAAATGCAGCTTTAAAACTCGCGCAATTAGAGGGCGTTTGTTGGAGCAAGGGGCTCTCCGAATGCCAGGTTTTCATGCCATTCGAATAGCCGCTGCGCTTGTCGAATGGCCCGAAAGAATAAACAAAGACGAATATAAAATAAATAAAATATTTCATCTTTATTTGTTAAAAATGAGTGTAAAAAATCGTGTTATTTTATTATAAGTGCTAATTTTATAAGAGCAGTGAATGAATTAAAATGTAGATAAAAGATTATTATATTCCTTTCAATAAAATTTTATGGAATGTTGTGCACATGTGATTAAAATACTTAACTTTAGTGTAGTGTAAGTAAAGGTATTATATATATTACGCCGAAGAAAAAATGCTATTGATTATTTGACCATTGACTGATTTATTAATGACAAAATAAATCTCTTTGTTATTGCTAGTGTTTACATTTGTTAATATGGCTGCACTGAAATTGTTCAGTGAATAGAATGCTTTGTTATTAATCAAAAATGTGGCAAATTTAAATTATTGTACTAGTTCTATTTTTTTTCTAGTCATTGCATACAAAGACTTATATGGGACCTGATGGCCGAGTGCCTGGCGTTCTGGTGCCCACAGGTTTCGGGTTCAATTCCCTGTGGTGCCGTGGATGATTGTAGTGATTCGAATCCACTTTAAACCCTTAGTACCCGGTCTAATAGGACTGTAAAGTGCTAAGCTTAGGGCTGACAACCCTACCCCATAGAAAGTCAGCATCCCGGAGCCAAGTCTGACTTCTACCTACGGATGCTTCATCACAACAGAAGTTGCCCTCCCTCCTTCCATGAGTTCTTGGACTTGGTCTATACGTTACTGTCTACGAAATGGGATAAGAAAAACAACAAACAAGAATTATGTACAAGACAATGCTCACATGCTCATGAGCGTAATATCTGAATGCGCAATATATAGAATGAAATGTAACATTGTATTCACGTCTATCGTGAACTTTCTTTTTTGAAATGTTATCTAAAAATAAAAATACAAAATACAAAAATAACTATGAAAAAAAATGCAATGCTCCTTGTTAATCAAGAAAAATAAAAAGTCATTCGATATTGTTTTTAAAATGGACGAGTGACTAGCACTCTGGCCCTTGGGGACATAGGTTTCAGGTTCGGTGCCATGGATGTTTGTAGTGGTTCGAATCCACTTTAAGCCATAGGCCCCGGTCTAATACGGCCGTAGAGCTTTGGGTGTAGGACTGACAACACTTGAAAGGTCAGCGTCACGAAGCCAAGTCAGCTAACCAGTCCTCACAACAGAAGCTCCCCCTCCCCTTTCCCTCCTTCCATGAGAGCCAACGGGTTCTTGGACTTGGTCTAGATCAGAGGTGGCCAACCCGCGTCCCGACTTGAATATTTTTCTGGCCCGTGAAACTTAGCACATTTTTACAAAAATATATTTATTTTATAATGGCCAAAGTAGTGAAAACCAATGTATTAAAAAAATACATTATGTGTGCATCCATATAGTTAAAAATTAACTCTCGAAATTATGAGAAAAAAATTAACTAAGATTTTAAAATAATATTGTTGCGAATATATGACCGATATTGCCTGTTTTATTTCTGAGTTTACAGTCACATAATAATTAAATTAAATTCTGTGAACTCATGATGTGCGCAAATCTTGGAACATCTGATATAACAGGTTCTATGTTTCACTTTAAGTAACCATCCCTAGATATGCACAGTTGATTGTTGATAGCCGAGCAAACCAGACTCTTAGTTGAAGTTGTTAGCGCTTTTGGTTCAACTTACACCTGCGAATGGTTTTTTTTTTTTTTTTTTTTTTTTTTTGAAAATGAAATTGACCAAACGCAAAACACGCTCAAACATAATAGACGCAACAACAATTACGATGTGCAAAATACCCTAATTGAGTACAATTTGCAAAAGTTAAGTGAAAGAGTGGAGAATCAAATACTGCACTAGTAAAATAAATATTTTTTAATGAGTGCCTTTTTTTTTTTTTTTTTTATTTATTTTATATTTATATATATTTTATATTTCATTTTTAGTGTTATATATTTCTTTGCAATCTGCGTTTGGTATGAAGCAAATCATTTTAAAATTGAACTGAATTTAATTCTGGTATCTATACAGAATGAAGTATAATAGTAAACACAAAAATAATAACTCATTATGTTTCAATTTTTTTTTCACTCTAAAAAATGCCTATAGTGGATCTAAATCTAATATAGGGATGTATAATTTTATATGTGACCCACAGAGTTATGATACTTTTTCCAAAGTGGCCCGTAAGATCAATTGGGTTGGCCATTCCTGGTCTAGATGTTGCTGTCTATCAAGTGGGATAAGCAACAACAACACAATTTTATTTTTATGTTTAAAAATAATAAAGTAAAGTTAATTATACATTTATTTCCGAAAATATTCGGTTTTTGAAGTATCTTACAAGCTATACAGCATGCTTACTAGTATTAAATATTTCGATACTTCAATAGAAATAGAAATAATAAAATAAAAGAAAAAAAAAATTTTTTTAGATAAATGCAAGGAAGAAATAATAAAATAAATAACAACAAGAATTTTATTCATCATTTACAAAGTAGGAGATAAGTCCGACAAATTGAAAACTGACATTTCAATAAGATCAATAAATAACAAAATGAAAAAAAATTAATACGAAATAAATATAATTTCTTATTTATTACTTTTTATTCGTTTTTTTATTAGCAGGTGAAAATATTTATACATAATTAATTAAATGGATAAACGTTTATACTGCGAGTAGGAAAAATACCTTACAATATTATGGAAATAAATAAATTAGTTGAAGGCGTAATAATACAAATTATAAAAAGAAAAATGATAAGATGATATGCAGACTCTAACTCCAAACCTGTTTGGACGAAAGCCACTCTATTTTTCCCACCAACAAAATCATTAAAATAATTTTATACCAAAACGATTAATCTCTTTCAAGACATACATTACAATTTTCTCCATTCATACATCAAAACTAAACCAAAAAACAAACCATATATAACACACACTGCCCATCAGCGAGCAAAATAAAACCAAAACAAAAAAATTCCACACACAAAACCAAAACAAAAAAAAACTTGAAACACTTCAACCATTGCGGTACACCTTCCTATGAAAATGACGAGATTAAATCACCGCATAAAATAAACAAAAAAGAATAACAGAACAATAACCCAACATCAAAGAGCACCAAAGTCGAAGTAAAGGAAAATAAAATAAAATAATAAAAAAAAATTACACCGTTGAAAGCATAAATTTGAGATCCGGGAATTGAAAATGAGATATTTTGGTTGCAGAGAAACCTTCACTTATGCATTATGCCTAACCACCGGTCTCAATTTAATGACGGTCAAATTACTCAGTAATATTCTCCGTTTGCAGTTCGTGATTCGCGGGCCTCGAATAATGACCGGGAACACTAACAAAAAAAGAAATGGTTCCAAATAATAAATCCCACCAATCGCAGCTTTCGTCATCACAGTTGTTTTTGGTGGGGGACGAATTTCCGCAACGAAGTAGGTGTAGCCTTTTATTCAAAATTTATTCAATTTTTGTGTTGCTTAGATTTTCAATGAGGATTTTAACTGAAAAATTAAATTTGAGGTTGAAATTTACATAAATTATTTTTATAATTCTTATAAAAATCTGTTGCTGGAATTTTTTTTTTTTTTTTTAAATTTAATTTTTTTAATAAAACATTATTCTCGAAGGCGTCAATGAAATGTCTATGTAAAATATTTCCTTTCAATTTTTATATATATTATCCCACATTTTTTTGTATAATTAAATTTATGATGGATTTGGAAATCATTAAAATATATATTTCTTATTACATTAATAAATCATTTTATTATTACAACATAAATAATTTAGAAATCATTAAAATATATATTTCTTATTACATTAAAATATTATAAATGAAAAAAATAAGAAATATACATAATAAACCACAAGCTAAAAGTGATATAACAAAAATTCACTAATAATACATATTTTTAATTGATTAAATTCATAAAATGTGTTTGTCGTGATGTTTTTATTTTTAATATTTTTTTAACCATTATACAATTGCAAACTGAAAAGCAGTAAAATAATTCAAATGATGATTATACATGCACGTATATAATTTTGTGTGCGTATGTGGAAACACTAAAAATTATTCTTAGATGTAGACAACAATTAAAATAATATATTCTGTACTCTTCATATTTTTACTATAAATGACTAGAAAAGAAATTCTGTTTAATATGAATGTTTAAAATTTGATAAAAAATAGATAACGAAAATTTCGATATAATTTCTCAGCTATTTACGTAGAAATAAATTAAATTATATCCACTTTAATATTTTTATTTTTATTTTTAATTATTTTATTTTATTTATTTATTTATTTTTGTATATTATTAAATAAAATTTATTTTTCCCCTGACTAAAAATTCAAATTTCATAAAGGATTCGTTTATGCACAACTATTTATCTTTATTATTTTCAAAAATTTGACAGATTTTTTTTTATTAGTGAAAAAAAAAGGGTCGTTTAAAACTTGGATGAAAAAAAAGGATGAAACTGCAAAAAATATACTTTAAAATATGGAAACTTTGTGACATCAAAACAATGACCTCTGATAATATGATATGATAAATTAAATAATGAAACTCAATTAACATACATGTAAAAAGAAATAAATTTCTAAAAGAGTCAACTACATCATCTTGATAAATAAGACATGTATTTCCTTACATTGCAAATATTTAATTTTACGTATACCAAATTTAATAAAATTAATAGCAAGCTTAAAACTGAGTAATCATTAAACATTAGAATAAACATAAAAGAGAACTTGCATAAACAAAGTTAAATTACAAAGCTTTCAAGATACCCATAAGAATATTCAAAATATTGACACTTTCTTTTATTTCCCAATCTTTTTCACAAATTACACACACTATAACACCTTTTAATATTATATACCTAATTTAGAAATATTCTTCCAATAAATCTCTTTTTAAAAATTATCTCTAAACTAATCTAACATTTTGTCTTTAAATGCCCAATGGATTCACAGCCCAAGTGAATTATACCACACATTACATGGTGACAAACATCTCATACAGAATATGAACACACCACCTTTCAGTCTCAGATTCAAACCTTTCTTCAAATCATAAAACCGTGATAAAAATCAAGAAACCTAAAACCACTCTGCATATCTTCCAAAAAAAAAAAAAAAAAGAAGAAGAAAATCTATAAAAAGAATCAATACAAAAAAAAAAAAAAAAAAGAACTCCATACAACAACTCCGGCGAAGTCACTGACACAGTGTGCGGTGGGGGTGGCAAAGATAATGGGACGGACAAGCCTTCCATTTTTTTTGCACATTCGTTTCATAATAATCACTTTATTTGATTGCGAACAAAGCGCCCAGTTAGGGCAACAACGCCCGGGCATTATGAGTGGCTGTTGGAAAATTCGACTGGATAAATCCAGTGCTGTTCGTTCGTCCGTCACGACCATAATCATACGTTGCGGTTAAAGCGCTTCCATAATGGCCCAGCAAACCATCTTCATAATCATAATCGGAACGGGACCATTATGGGAAAAGCCATTCTGATTATTCCCATGCACCTCCCTCCCCACACCCACACGGAGCGCTCGCTTTTTTTTGGCTTTGCTTGCGCACCTGGTGGAGAATTAGTGGTGCAAGTCACAGGAGTAGCTTACCACACCTTCTTTGGGGGACTTGGGTGTTGGTGAATGCTGCATTGGAATTCTATGTGGCATTTTGAGCATTGTTCAAATATGCATCATGACTCATTAGACAAGACAAATGTTAGATATCATTTAAAAGGTGATTTCTGGAAACAATATTTTCATATTGGTTACATAAAATTAAAAGGTGCTTGATTACCACACTTTTTTTTTTGATAGTATTGGTGAATAGTATGTTGCATTTCTATATGGGATTTTTGTGTCTACTTAAATGTGCATCTTAAATTAGTTATTGAATTCATTAGACATTTAAAGACAAAATACATGTCAGAGGTTATACGATTATTTAAATGTTTCTCATCCTTCAATGATTGGATTCATTAGATATATAAAGACAAGATGCATTTTTAGAGTTCTTACTACTTAAATTTATATCAAAATTCAGTTACAGAATTTATCAAGACATTTTAAACACGATATAAATGAACACGAACACGAATAAACACGAACTGTTTATAGATCTTATGATAAATATGTAACAAGATTCAGTTATTTGATTCATTACACATTTAAAGACAAAATACATGTTAGAGATTATGCAACTATTTAAATGTTCTCATCATTCAGTGATTGGATTCATATATATATAAAGATAAGATGCATGTATATAGTCCTTGTGACTACTTAAATGAACATCAAAGATGCAATTATACAATTCATTAGACCTTCAAAGACAAGATACATGCAAGATTTGCTTAGAGATAATTATAAAATTTTCTTCAAAATATAATTCCGAATTAGTGTGTAGAATTAAATGGTGCGCATGTGTAGGAATATCTCAAATTTAAAGTAATTGTATAAATAGTAATTTTTCTCAATCATCTTAAAATTATAAAGGTTTTGAATTTATTATATTAACATCGGATTATAAAAACACAAATTAGAGGAAATGAAAAAAAAAAAAAAATTTTTTAAACCTTCCTGTATTGAAAATTTATATATATATATATATACACTAGAACTTAAGTATCTTACATACAAAAAAAATTTAGATTTTTAATATCAGCCATCACATTCATCTTGAAATTCAATACGAAAAACAATCTCAAAAAGATTTAAATCTCACTTTATGTCACCTAAATCCCATTTTAATTGGAACATTTTAATTTGCACAATAGTTATTTTAATCAATTTATTATTATTGCTTACATGTGTGTGACTTAATGGGAAATGCATCGAATCTTTAATCTAAGCAATCTTTTCATCAAAGTGTCAGAAAATTACCAAAAACTCTGTAGATCCAAATTGGATAAATAATTCCATTTATATTTATAATAAACTAAATTGAATATAAAAAAAATGATGTAAAACCGTAGTCCGTGGTTTAAATCGAGATTGAATTATCATTGACAAATCAGAGGGAATCAAGAAAATAGTTAAATGTCAAATAATAATAATAAATAAATGAGAAAATATCTAATATCCATGAAAATATCAGGTTTTCTGGAACTTCCATTGTTCTAATTTCTTTCATCCAACTATCGAGGAACAAATCTTTCACTTTAATGATTATTATTATCATGAACATTAATAGATTTTGCCGTGATACAATGAATACATTTTGATACAATGAAACATTGTATATGGCGTATTTTTTTTCTAAAATACAAAGTAAAGGATATTGCTTTTAAAATTGTTATTACATTTTATCATTAAGATTTTATTACATAGAGATTTCTTCAAATACAAACAAATGTATTCGACTAAAACTTACATAAAAACTACTATAAAAAAGTATTCTTCTGTTTGAATTTCTGATTATTTTACTAACCTGATGGATTTATGGCGATACATGAATGACGCAACATCATTACATAATATGCTGGGTGGCCCACTCCTCACATAGTCATTCTTCTTATTTTTTAATGTGTTTTGTTGCATGTAGCCTACTGTTACAGGTGCTCAAAATTGGGTAGGACTCTAAAGGCCTCGAGGCTATGATTTTCGGTTTGAAGACATAATAAAATGCTATTGTCAGGAATACAACCAGGTGCATTATTTTATTGCATACAAATACGCATATAATAAATAAGGAACATAGCTTTTAATTTGATCTTTATATTAGACATTTCGATTACATATAGGTAATAGAGAAATGTAGACACTTATAATTTTAAACATCTTTTTGAGTAATAACTTTGTTTCAAAAGGTTGTTTGCGAAACAATTTGGTGTTTCTTTTTTCAGATAACTTGATACTAAAATAGCTTTTAAAAATCAACAAATTAAATCAAGTTGACTATCCATGAGATTATAATTAAGATAAAAATATATCTTTTAGTTTTTTAAAAAAATTATAGTATTAGTGTTGATTTTTTTTTTTTTTTTAATTTTCTGATTTAAATTATAAAGTTAAAATGCAGTTCATGATAAATTAAAAGGCAAAAATAAATGTGATTCTTTTCATTATTTATAGAAAATTTAATCGAAATAGCATATTTATTTAATTTCCTGTTTTTTTAACCTTTTTGTTTTTTTTTTAATTATATTTAGATGATTTTCATCAATAGTATTGAACTTTTTTTCAGTTATGAAAAATATTAATATTAGATCGTTATAACAGTTATTCATCGTATAATGATTTTCCAAAAAGAAACCCATCAATTCTTTTCGACATCTACTAAATAACTAAATATTTTTTTTGTTGTTGTTGTTATTGATATATAGAATACAGATTATTTTCAAATCACATAAACGACATCAAAAAGTCACAAAAAAAAAAAAAAGTAATTTGATGTCTCTATTAATCTCCAGAAGACTTATTCCCTGCTTCCTCCATCAAGTAGGCGGCTAATCTGGACAAAGTGTTTCACTCCTGGCTTTCACCAACACGAAATGTATGTACTTCTCCAAAAAGTAAAGCTATTTACTGCAAAATCCGACAGCACCTGCACTGTTACTATTAATTACTATGATTTAAGGCACCATTACAAAAATTTATAGGCGTCCAACTACATTCGTTTTCGTGCGAGTTTTGTTAACCCATTTTATGGCCCAAACCCTAGACCTTACGCCATTTCACCTCGAGTGTCTACATCCCGATCTATCCCATTTCCATTCCGTAAAGGCAGGTAATTCGTGACGTCACGGCCAAATCGGCCAATGGTGAGGCGGTCATTTGCGCGATCTAATGACAAGGTTAGCGATCTCCACCTCGAGGGTAAGTCTCGGCAAAGAGCATTCATCACTGCAGAAATTACTAGTTTCGTCCTTTTCAAAAGCCACATTTCTCATTGGCCCGGGTCTTTTTTGTTTTTCCTTACCACTTATTTTGATAGGACGGATTTGATTCATGGTGCATGCCCACTCCAAAGGGCTATTTTATTCCATAATGCAGCAGGAATAATTTACCACAAAAACGAACAATTACTTTGACATATGATCTCTTCTCTCTCTCTCTCTTATTCTCTGGAGTCCCTCAATCATAGAGCGAGACGGCCGTTCGACTCATTAAAAACCATCTGACTTGCATGCCAAGAGTCGCAATGTCGTTGCGAGAATAATCTATTTTTGGGCGCTTGAATAATTTGCTATTGATGAGAGGTTCTCTACACTAGAAGAATTCTGAATTTCTAATTCATACCTCCCCCTCCCCTTCCTTTTTTTTGGAATCGTTCCCATTTCTTTCAGCTATGCCATAGATCTACATTCTTTGCTCAGGTATTTAAAATTTTACACGTGATATTAATAGGTCGTATAATTTTTATTATTATGTCATGAATTTGATTAAAAAAGAATGGTATGTTCTTAAAATGAGCCTTATGTATTAAATAAAAATCAATATTTAATGCATAACAACCATTAAATCTTCATATCCAAGGATATTTATGTCTGATTCGTTTCAGAATTTATTTATTTTATCATACGATTATTGGAATTGGTATTTATCATAAATCCTCTAATATGATACATACTTTTATATATATATTAATATTTTATTGATTTCTTCATCGTGTCTGATAATGCATTGTTATTAATTCTCAATCATACATTTTACACTTGGATGCATTTTTTATAGCATTGAACTTGTTAAAATTCGATAGATGATTTTTTTTTGTTGCTCTACGATCATTTTGTGCACACTTTAGACTAAGTAGGCCGGGATCTACAGTTCAATGTGGATTCCAACCATTCACCATGCCACCGCCAGGATTCGAATCCTGAAGTCGGTGGTACCAAAGGTGGTATCAATCTAGAGGAAGACAATTGGCCGTCAGGCCTGCAATTCGGTTGAGAAAAAGGTGAATGGCATTAAATCGAATGTATGAAAAGACAAAACAGTTTTTTTTTAATACAGAAAATTACATCATTTTAAGAATTTTCATCTAATTTTCCTTCAGAATTATTTATACATTTTAAAAAAATTTTTCGTATAACATTGATTCTCATAGATTACAAAAATTAAGAAAATTACGATTTATAACATTAACATTGGAATTACAGGTTAAAACCGAAATCAATCGAAATGAATTATATTAATATATTAAAGGAAAAAAATATATTTAAAAATATTTGGGAAGTTCATTTCTTGCTCATTTTTCAAAACAAATGATAATTTAAAATTGATTCGATAGAATTATTTTATTTAAATATTAGAAATACGATTGATTTTTTATATTTTGTTCAAGGCTTGGCAGATTTTAAAAAAAAAATTGCTACTAAGTCCCTAAAAATGTAAGATTAATTTATATCAAACTGACATCATTTGTTGCAATGTAAGAAAGTTAAAACAAACAAGCTTGGAATTATTATAAAACATGTTTATTAATATATTTATATACCATGAATGCTGAATATGCTCTTGTATATACATATATACTCCCATCTCAGAGATGTTTGGCAAAATGTCAAATCTCTGAGATAACGATTCCCACATTAAAAAGAATAAAAGAACATCTGAGACACGTGATTGATATTTAATCACACGGATCTAACGACAGAGCAGTGGAACAAATGAATTCAAGGTTGAGTCGCTCGTTAAAGATTCAAATTGCACGTAAATAATAGTTGCAACTGTGTGGAAGGTCAGAGTAGTAATTAAGAAGGTGCACCGACTAATTCATCTCCTGACCTCTAAAGGGCAGTGGACTGCGGAAGTTGGCACTTCGGCATGAAAATGGACTTGGAATTGACGGTTTTGGATGGCATGCAAAATAAGTTCAGAATCATGGGTTGCCAAATTTTTGAACTTTAGCAAAATACTGCGGTTTTTGTGAGATAATGGTGAGTATTCGCATACCGTTATGTGATGCTATGGGAAAATTTTAAAACTTACCTCTCATATTAAATCTGTTTAGTTGGCTTAGTTAAATAAAGACATGGACAGTGAAGTATAAAATTTAAATTATATTCTTAGTATCGCTGTAACGACAATAATAAAAAAATGTAAAAATATCTTGATCTAAAGATAAAAATCTTAATAAATTTAGATGCAGATTTTTTATATTTGAAAAGAATTTATTGCTTTACTTAACTATTATTCTGGTATTCAATTTAAATAACAAAATGTTAAATATATATATATACATATATATATTTTTGAAAATTAGGGTATTTTGTGAAAAGGGAAAATAAAGTTCTCAGCATTTTTTAAACTTTGTAAGTATTAATATATTTCATTAATTCATTACAAGATATAATATGTCTTATTATGCGCTACATTTTCTTTTTTATACTATAGGGTTCAATATTTCGCATTTTAATTTGACTTCCATTATTTAACAAAAATATTAATTTACTATAAGTTCAAACTTCAAACTTAAATTAACTCGAAATTAGTCCAAAAACAAACAAGTCTATACGGATACAAAAATTTTGCACCATTTTATGTAAATTTTTAATTAAATAAGTTTACTTATTCAAAACTCATAATTAACTTTTTTTCTCAATTAAGAGTTTTTTTCCTCTAAAATATTTTTTTTTTTTCTTTCTGCTAAGCATTGATTAAGAATTGTCCAATCTATTGACAATTTAACGAAGAAAAAGTTAGAAACATATTTCAAAAAAATATTTATTATGTATTTCAAAAGGAATCTTAAATTGAATTTAAATTTCTACAATTTATATGATTATTTTTTATTTTCTCACATCGAATTAAATTATTAAAAAAACTTTTTACATTAATTTGATCAATTAAAAACTTTGAAAAATCTTTTTTTAAATAAATATAATAGTTGATAAAAAAATAATAATAAAATAAAAATATATTTATATTATTATTATATTTTTTCATCCAATGTGTATAGAATTCTGTGCAATATCAATTACTACACGTTTATATTTGTTTCAAATATAGAAATACAGGTTATATTTCGTTATATATGCACTGTTATATTTCACTAACACCAAATTAAATTATTAGTAAAACTTTTTACATTAATCTGCGTAATTAAAACTTGAAAAATCTTTTTAAATAAATATAATATTGATATTATTTATTATTATTAAGAGATTTTATTTATATATTTTCATCTATGTGTATAGAATTCTGTGCAATATCAATTACTGCATTTCTATATTTTGCTTTCAAATAAAACTTGCAAAATGTCGTTTTCAGCGAAACATTATCTCTTATTGCTTCCCAGCCCTAACGCAGTTGATTTTAAATACAATGCTAATATTTAATCTATTCGGACCCTGGCCCGCTGGACCATAATAGGGATTTATTGCTCTATTATTTCCCCATCTGTCTTTAGTTGATGACATTTAGGAGCTGCTGTCGTTCCATATCAAAGAGCTTCCCTCTGCCAGAGAGACGACAATGCTCTCAGGGCACGAGTCCAGAGGTACAGGCTGGCTAAACAGCTCAACGGAGACAAGGAGCCAAGAAGATGGCAATTAGGAGTAGACGGTTTTTCACAGTAAATAAATAAAAGAAAGCAAGATATTGGCCAACGGTAGAGAAATATAACTTCACGTGTCATATATTGAGGGCAGCACTTTCTGCTTTCACTGCAGGAACTAAGGGATTCTTTCGCTGAGCAGTTTTATGATGCGTTTTGATATGTGAGTGCTGATGATGTCCAGATTGGACAAATTGGATTAGAGAAAGGAGACTAAAGGAGCTGGCAGCAGAGAAGTATAAGTGCACGAAGCCAAAGAATCGGTAAAAAGATTACGTTCCTCTCTGGTGACTTAGTGGTGATAAAATGGTGATGCGTATTTAAATATTTATCATGATGGATATACGAAAATTTAAGGAATTCCTTTGCATGACAATAATATAACGAAATTTTCGCTGCTAGGCAGTATATTAACAGTAACGAAGCAGAATAAAAATTCACTTTTTATTATTGTTTGTATTCAATTATTTTTGTGCAGACATAAAATATGTAACTTTTAAAGAATATAGTTATTATATATGTTTAAGAATCAGATTAGAAACCTATAAATTGAAAACTTTTTGTAGATCTGTGTTAAGGATTCGGAAGACAAATTGGTATGCTAGAATATACTTTCATTGATCTCAGGAGGAATGGAAGAAGGTGCGTCCCGATGCTACAATATTCATGTGGTGTCTATTGTATGGTGCATTGTAGTAGCCAAATTATGATAACAAATTTGATGCAGTGTATCAGCCCCATCATGGTGTACCTTCAGGTAAAAGATGCGTCTCCTAAGTATCTGCTTATCCGGCTTCAGATTCAAATCCTCGAGGGGGGCATGGATGTTTCTTAGTGGTTCGGAGTCCAAGTTAAACAGTTCGTCCCTGACTAATTAGCCTAAAATGTGCAAAAAAAAAATGACAGTAGAGCGACAAATCAAACCAAACCAAACCGAAGTATCTGTCATTCTAATGGCCAACAACCAAAGATGAAAGTATTCAGCATGGAAAAACAACAAAAAATATTTGGAAATAAAGAGTACTGTATTAAAATACTGTATAAAATTATGTATTAATAAATTTAATTTAATAAATTATTCTCATAATTTATTAAATTTTCTGGAAAAGAATAAATTCTTGAAGTTGGGTTTTTTATGGCGAGTGTATTTCAAGCACTTTTTGCATGTTAATATCTTTCATTAATATATATTTTAGTGTATTACTCAATGACATATTTAAATGGCTTAAATATATAATTTTCTTTTTTAACAAATTGTGTTTGTATGAGTAATTTATTTTCAATAAGTATTTAAAACAATTTAATTTTCGTAAATAAAGGGCATAGTATATTATTTGCATTTTTAAAACTGCAATAATGATGAAAAAAATTAAGATTATCCTCATTACTATAATATAAAAATTGGTGAAATAAGAATACTTTTAATAAAAAGTATATATCAACATTTCAAGGGCACTCATTATAAAAATAAGTATAAAAGTATAAAATTTATAATTACATGTAAATAATTACAAAATGTTTTCATATTTATTTAAAATTTCACTAAAAAATATTAGTCTGTTATTTGTTTTAGGCGTAATTTATATTGTTGTTTAGTAATATTTTCACCAAATAAATTAGTAAATAATTTTTATGGATTAATTGCTTACATTTGTTATAACTTTTATAAGGCAATTATTTTAAGATTTTCATTATTGTACAATTTCAGAACCTAAATTTCTCATAGCAAAACACAAGATTTATATTTCTTCCACTTTGTTTTATAAATTAAATTTACACTCATTCTTCAATAAAACATTTATTTCATAATTTTTATTTTTCAAAATTTTATTCAATTTTCTTTGATGATTTCAAATCAGAAAAACTAAAACTAATTAAATAAATAAATGAAAATAATTTTTAAAAAAAAATCATAATAGTAACCAATTCATTCCAACCACCAAACTTATTTACTTATTTCCAATAAACCATTCATTTTTTGTTCTAATTGCATACAAAGTTGCAAAATATGAAAATTCATATTTGCAACTTGTTTTAAATTTCCGTAATATGATTACTTTTCGGTACTATAGATTTATTCAATTGCAAACATTTTTAATATTTTCTGAGACTTTTTTTGACATATGCATGAATACATTTAATTTATTTTAAATTGAAATAATTCCTATTGAATGAAAATTGAAATATGTCGAATGAAAATGAAATATGTTGAATCAGAATAAAATATGTTGAATGGGAATGAAATCTGCCAAAATCATTCAACACTGAAAACTTGTCTACTTGTTTATTATCTGTAGTGGTTCCCACTTTTTATTAACTGTAGTATCCATAACTATTTACTACGAGGACTTTTTTTCATCCCACTAATATCCGCCCTTTTGTGAAAATACAGCGCTCTTCAATCTTTCCTCACTGTTATACTTCTTTATGTTAGTAAGATTGTTTATTTATTTATTTTACGAAGCTTCCAAAACGAATGGCCTACAACCAACACGATTTTTAACGTGATTCCTCGAGTATAATCTTTGCATTAAAGGCAGAAAATTACTGTACATTATTTCTCAATTCTTTGCCATCTTTAACATAGAAGAAAAAAAGTAATAAACGTTATGCCAAATACCATATCCTCTATTAAACCACTCGTAGCAAAAAGAATCAGCTTTTGCATTAAAGGCAGAGAGTTATTGTACATTATTTCTCAATTCTTTACCATCTCTAACATAGAAAAGAAAGTAATAAACGTTATGCCAAATACCATATCCTCTATTAAACCACTCGTAACAAAAGAATCAGCTTTGCATTAAAGGCAGAGAGTTATTGTACATTATTTCTCAATTCTTTACCATCTCTAACATAGAAAAGAAAGTAATAAACGTTATGCCAAATACCATATCCTCTATTAAACCACTCGTAGCGAAAAAAAATCAGCGTTGTATTAAAGGCAAAAAAAAATTATTGTTCGTTATTTCTCAATTCGTTTACCATCTCTAACATAGAAAAAAAGTAATAAACGTTATGACAAATACCATATTCTCTATTAAACCACTTAACAAAAGAAAACAGAGAGTTATTGTACACTCTACCCTTACCAGTAAAAGTAATAAACGTTATGCCAAATAGCTTTGCATTAAAAGTAGGAAGAAAAGAATCAGAGTTATTGTACATTATTTCTCAATTCTTTACCATCTCTAACATAGAAAAAAAGTAATAAACGTTATGCCAAATACCATATCCTCTATTAAAACCACTCGTAGCAAAAGAATCAGCTTTGCATTAAAGGCAGAGAGTTATTGTACATTATTTCTCAATTCTTTACCATCTCTACACATAGAAAAAGAAAGTAATAAACGTTATAACAAAAGCCAAATACCATATCCTCTATTAAACCACTCGTAGCAAAAGAATCAGCTTTTGCATTAAAGGCAGAGAGTTATTGTACATTATTTCTCAATTCTTTACCATCTCTAACATAGAAAAGCTCTACATAAAAAAGTAATAAACGTTATGCCAAATACCATATCCTCTATTAAACCACTCGTAGCAAAAAAATCAGCTTTGCATTAAAGGCAGAAAATTATTGTACATTATTTCTCAATTCTTTACCATAGCAAAAAAAAAACGTAATAAACGTTATGACAAATATCATATTCTCTATTAAAACCACTTTGCAAAATTAGTAATAAAGCTCTACATAAAGAAAAAAAGTAATAAACGTTATGACAAATACCATATCCTCTTAAACCACTCGTAGCAAAAAGAATCAACTTTTTGCATTAAAGGCAGAAAATTACTGTACATTATTTCTCAATTCTTCCAAAAAATTAAACGCACTGACAAATGACCTATAATCAACAGGGTTTTTAACATATAATCCTTGAAAAGTAATAAACGTATAATCTTTGCATTATAGGCAGAAAATTACTGTACATTATTTCTCAATTCTTTACCATAGAAGAAAAAGTAATAAACGTTATGACAAATACCGTATCCTCTATTAAACCACTCGTAGCAAAAGCAATAGAATCAGCTATAACCTCTATTAAACCAAAATCACAACAACCAAGAAGAAAATTGAAAAAACCATTAAACCCCTACATGGAAGAAAAGTAATAAAGAGCAAATAATCACTCGTTCGTAGCAAAAGAATCAGGTTTTTCAAAACAGAAGAAAAATTCGAACCACATTTCCCGCAATAGAATCAGTAAGCAACCAAAACCACACAAGAAAAAATTGCAAAAAAGGCCCAGAGCAAATAATCATCCTATTCCCATCTCCCCAAAACAAAGATAATGAGGTCATCCTATTCCTCTCCCCAAAACAAAATAAAGGAAAAGAAGAAAAAAAAAAAAAAAAATGCGGGTAGAGCGAGGGGAGGGTCTATTTCGAGGGAAGCCTCCCAAACGATACAGAAATACCGATAATTTAACGAAGCAGAAATATAGTAATATGACTCTAATTCTTTATTTAAAAAAAAAATGCTGCTGTTGACTTGAGACGGTGCAATTCCGGTGGAAGATATTTGTTCTGGATGTATGGCAACGGAAAATGGATTTTGTCATTTGTGCTTCTGTGTTCCGTTTGCCGTATCTACTATAATGTTTTTGAAATTAACTGTGAATCCAAGAAAACGAGACGACAACATTGCTTAGAATAAATTGAAAAAAAAAAAGAAGAAGAAGGAGAAGCCCAGCTTCTAATGCATAAGCATGAAAAGGTAGAAAATTGCCAATACGATACTATGTAGCGAGTAGGAAATTTATTTTTCATAAAGAAATAATAATGGCATTTATAGTATGTAATATGTTGCTTTGGAAGACATATATTAATAAAGAAAGAACTTGAACAGATAGTCCTAGTTTCGTTCAAACAGCATATAGAAATGGATACTATCGCAATCATTTTTTATTCCTACATATCTTCAATAAGAAAAGAACTTTCAACAATTGCAATCATATACAATAACTTCACAAAGTGCTTGAAGAGATTGCTTTTGAAATGAATCTTTTCCTTTAGTAAATTGTTTTTAATAACAATAAAATTTTTCAAACAATTTTTTCATCATAGTAAATTAATTGTAGATATTATATTAATTTATAAGATTTTCTTTAAAAAAAAATTTTTGCAGAGTAAAGAAATTAAATAAAAAAAAAAAAAAAATTTTCCACAAATTTGTGCCTTCTTGTTCCATTGTTGTTAAATGTAATTTTACAAAATGCAGTATAGATTTTTAAATCAATTTTTATTAACATTTTTATGATAGTATTTCTTTTTTGAAAATTTGTTTCAAAAAAAAAATTTAAATTCGGTTTAATTTAATTTTTTTAATTAAAATTTTTTTCATTATGTCTTTAAATTAAAAATTTTATGTACAATTATAGCGTGTTTATATATATTAACAGCATCATATACACAACTGAATTATATAATTTCCCAATTTTAATTTATGAATTTACTTACTAGGTAATTAATATTTTTTTAATTTCAAATATCCTCTTTTTAATATAACTTCCAAATTATAATTTGTTAAATACTCTCATTGTAATGTTTTAAATAATAAATAAGATGTTAGTGAAAAGCAAAGAAATTTTCCAGTTATTCCTTCGTACTCATCATCTTTTCATCGATTTCAGAATTATGACTGGAGACAGTTTTAAATATTACTCAAACAGATTTAATTCCATAGCTAAATCCATCTTCGCAACTGCAATGCAGGTATAATGTAGATTATTTCGCATAATCTTTATTGCTCCAGATTAAAACACCCTAGAAAATTTTCAAGAGAAGTTCTGACAATACAAACTTACTTTTGCCACCAAACTTTAGTCAATTTGTTATTACGAAACCTTTTTTATAATCTTTTGTCAATTCTTTGTTTCTTAAATCGTTTCTCGTTTTTATTATTATGTGTTTTAAAATTCCTCATTAAATTAAAATTTTGTTATTGATTTGTTTGTCACTTCTGTGAGCCTCGAATGATACTTTGTGGTATATGAGAATTTCTTGTAAATACTAATAAAAAAAATCAGAAAAGAGAAAAGAAAAAGAACACAACGAAAAGGCAACTGAAAGAGTTAGAAAAGGCATATTAATTTTTCTTAACTTTTTTAGACAAAACTTTAATTCTTAAAACCTTTCTCTATTTTTATTTCTCGTTTTTATTGTTATATGTTTTAAAATTCATCATTAAACTAAAATTTTGTTATTGATTTGTTTGTCACTTCTTTGAGCCTCGTATGATACTTTGTGGTATACGAAGATTTCTTGTAAATGCCAATAAAAAACAGAAAAAGGAGGAAAGAAAAAGAACACCACGAAAAGGCAACTGAAAAAGAGCCAAAAAGGCATATTAACTTTTCTTAGGCAAAACTTTAACGTTTCTTAAATACTTTCTCTACTTTATTTCTCGTTTTTATTGTTATATTTTATTTCTCGTTTTTAGTGTTGTTGTTTTTTTGTATTTTAAAATTCAACATTAAATTAAAATTTGTTATTGATTTGTTTGTGATTTCTGTAAATTTCGTATGATACTTTGTGGTATATGAGAATTTCTTGTAAATACTAATAAAAAAAAAACCAGAAAGGAGAAAAGAAAAGGAACACCACGAAAAGGCAACTGAAGAGCAAGAAAAGGCATATTAACTTTTTCTTAACTTTTTAGACAAAACTTTAACGTTTCTTAAAACCTTTCTCTATTTTATTTCTCGTTTTTATTGTTATGTGTTTTAAAATTCATCATTAAATTAAAATTTGTTATTGATTTGCTTGTCATTTCTGTAAATTTCGTATGATACTTTGTGGTATACGAGGATTTATTGTAAATACCAATAAAAAAAAAAGCAGAAAAGAGAAAAGAAAAAGAACACCACGAAATGGCAACTAAAAAAGAGCCGAAAAGGCATATTAACTTTTTCTTAACTTTTTTTAGGCGAAACTTTAACGTTTCTTAAAACCTTTCTCTATTTTATTTCTCGTTTTTATTGTAACGTGTTTTAAAATTCATCATTAAATTAAAATATTGTTATTGATTTGAGTGCCACTTCTTTGAGCCTCGTATGATACTTTGTGGTATACGAGGATTTCTTCTAAATACCAATAAAAAAAATCAGAAAGGAGAAAAGAAAAGAAAAAGAACGCCACGAAATAGGCAACTGACAGAGCCAAAAAGGCATAAAATCACCGCGAGAACAATCTTAAACTGTGTCTTCCCGCTTCGACCTTGTCAACGCCCTACCTTAATGCTCACTTTCCCCAAAGCGATTTATGAACAAAATATTCCACCGCCAAATCTGCCCTTTTCCTTCTCAAACAAGATGGGAGCGTCTTCTTGCACGCTGCAAAAAAAGGCAATAAATTTCACCCAAATACCATCTCGGTAATAAAGAGAATCGGAGGACAGGACAAGAGTATCGTTCCAGCAGTGATCCTGAAGTCACAAAGTCGGTGAAATTTAGTTTATGGGATTAATAGATTTAAGTTTTAGGCCTTCTGCAATTAGGATCAACTAATCAGTGGATCTGTCACCGATTGTAATAAATGGAATGTTTTCGTTCAGGTATGAATCGTTGAAATCCGGCCTTGCTGTTCGGGCTTGGCTGTTTTCTGGTGACAAGTATTTGGTGCCCGCAGAAAGGAGCTGGATGAAATATTTGTTTGCAAGTAATGCTTACCGTCCACAATTCAGGATTTAGAAAGGTTTATTTTCTTGTTTATTTATTTGTCGAAACGGATGGCTGAATGTGTATGATCCGATTTGAAGTATAATTTCTTTGTTTCAAAAAATGGCCGAGAATGGATCTTTGATCTTTGTCTCATACATTTCTAGCTTAAATTGAGCTATGATTGTTTTTTATTTTTACATACATAAAAAAAAAAATGCATGGATAATTTGATGGGATAATTTTTCATCTGTCAAAAGTGGTTGCGTAGTCGATGGATGTAGTTAAAGATAACCATCGGGTTTTTGAAATTCATATTTCATACCAAATTACAAATATTTTTTATTTTAGTATTATACATCAAATTTATATAAATCTTATAAATTTTGATTTATATTTTTATTTTAATTATATAACTAAGGATTAAAAAGAATTTATTCCTGGCATTATTTTTTATTTATTCGTAAAGAATCAAATATGAATTAACTAATAAATTTTTTAAATAAAAGGGAGAATATACATTAAATATGATATCAAATATTAAATATATGATATTAAATATTAAATTTTTCAGCATTACTACATATTAAAATGTAATACAATGATTCAAATATATTTTTTTATTCAGCAAGTAATTTGTTATTTGCTATTTAATATTCAGCTATTATTTGCAATTAATTTGTTCAGCAATATTCATATATTAAAGTAAAAATACAATGGTTTAACTATATCTTATATTTAATATTTAAATTATGAAATAATTCTTTATTAAAAACATTGTAGAAGCAATTTCACAAATAAAAAAAATATTATTTATTATAAACTTGCTATACAATTCAACTTAACTTGATGTTTATTTCATATAAAATTTCAGAATCAAAAATTTTTGTGACCAAATATTCTTCATCAGAATTATACATGATTTCTTTCTGTTTTATAACTCCAATAATTTTTTCTTTCGACAACATGGACAACTTAAAATATATGTTAACATGTTGTCAAAAATGCATAGTAAACCTTCAGAACTGATAATTTTAGTAATGTTGTTGCATGGAAATATATAGAGACAAGGCCAATTGGGGCGCCACTTTTTAAAAGTACAATCAATACTAATATGTTTTAACAAAATAAGAATGGTTAGTATACCCATAAAGAAGAACAATCATTTTTTTTTTTTTTTTTTTTAGGTAAAAAAAATTTCAATCACCCTAAATTAAATAGCATAAAAATGCCATTTCTGTTGTCAAAGATATCTTCGGTAAATAATATTTTCTTCTTTTTAACATGGATTATATAAAGTAAACAGATCAAATCAGTTTTGTTTAGTTCAATACACCACAATATATAGTCACACAAACCGTTGGTCCACCGTAAATATTATTCGTCTTAGTGGGCATTATTATCAGTCACTTATTTTGTAAAGAAAAAAAATGTTCATGCACCCTATATGAACTAGCATACTAAATGCCATTTCTTTGTCAAAGAAAACTGCTATAAGCAATATTGTCTTCTTTTTAACATGGACTATATAAAGTAAACAGATCAAATCAGTTCTGTTTAGTTCAACAAAACCACAATATACAGTTACACAAAGTGAAAACTATAGCTTAACCAAATAAGGAATCATCAAATTCGCTAACGGAAATGGTAAAAATAAGAAAATTACAAATATCTTTAAAAAGAATAAAACCGGCAATTACAAACGCAAAAATTAAACTCCAGCAATTCGCAGAAACTTCGCTTTTCCCAAACATTATCAATCACTCGATCTTTCTTTACGACTCGCCGCCATGATTCGCACGTGGGGGCGTACAAAAGAATGGTAAAAAAACATGTAAACACGCATTCTTCACTTTCCTCCATGCCAAATTAGTGTTCTCCAAAAGCCCTACCCCTCTTCAGAGAAACTTTAAAGAGCCAAGGTAGGTGATTTTTTCTTTTCTTTTCTTTCTTTTCTTCATTTTGTTCTTTTTCTTTTCTGCTTCTTGGTGCTGGTGGGGAAAGCGGTGTTGAGACAAGGTTGACCTTATTCGAATTTCGAATCTTTCGCCAGAGGAGAAAGGTATGAATGGCGTTCTTTGAAGGTGGGGCAGTGAGTAAGATGTTCCCCCTCTTGATTGTATTAATATTCATACCTGCATCCACCAAAAGGACTCTTTTCAAGACCTAGGTCAAGATCGTAGTCGAAATTGCAAAATAGAATCTTTCTGGAAAGGCTAGGGGAAGGGGGGAGAGGAATAATGTGCAAATTAGTGCCTGATAGTGCCTTTGAAAAGCGACGTACTAATAAAAATATATGACATTTCAAGTTCTTGTAGATACAAGTATATTAAATAGTTAGATTTTGTCATTGGTTTTTGTAGTGTGTTTTTGTTAATCTCGAAGTAGAATTTGCAACATATGTTTAAAGACAGAATAGGGGAAACTGTAATTGTAATGCGAGGCATCAGTATACAAATTAACCTATTTGTAATTTTTTTTTTTTTTTTTTTTTTTTTGTTAGTTTAAAGGATAAAATCTTTCTTGAATATTTTTTGTTAAAATTTAACAATGCTATTAGATTGCTCTTTATAAAGTTTTAATGTTAATAAAATTTGATTATTGAAAAATAAATACTCAGTATCCCCTCATTATACAGCTCAATTATTTTTTAAAAAATTGCTAGTATATTATAATTTTTTTCTTTGTCTTTTGATAAGCACGATATAAAGCATTTATAATTACAAACATACAAAAATTAGAATTAAAAACTTTTATTAGGATATTTAAAAAAAATTAATTATTAATTAGGAAACAATGCTATAAAATTATAAAATCAATACAATTTCAATTATCCTGTATTTATTTAAATTTATTTTATTTTAGCACAATTCACTACTTTAGGAAGTTAAATAATTATAAAAGTACAATGAGGGATTTTAAATAATTAAAGGACAAATTAATAAATATAGTTGATATTCTAACAAACGTGAAAAAATTCCTTTAAACTTCGTAGAATATATCTATTTAAACATATTACAGATTTTTCAAACAGCAAAATAATTTATAAATATATATTTGAAAATTATGTATATAATTAATTTAATGCATGAAATTTTTTAATGTGCAATTAAGTTCCTGCAACTTTTAGATAGTTTCAAAATCATTAACTTTTCCAATACAATAATTTATCAATTTAATTTTATATTGATTTAAAAAGTATGTCGAAATTCAACAACATTGTATATTATGTACATTTTTAATATAACCGAACTAACTAAATAAAATTATTTTTAATATGTCAATTAGTTCAAAATGTTCAATTACTTCTAATAAAGAAAAACACTCAAAATTGAAAAAAAAAAAAAAATAGATGTTACGGTAAAAAGCAAATAATTTTTTTCAAGTTTAATAAATAAATTTTCAAGTATATATTAATCACATTAAAATAAACAAAAATATTTATTATCATTATTATTTTTTCAGATTAAAATAAAAATTTATTTTTGTTAAAAAAAAAAATGGAATAACAAATAAATTATCGTATACTAAGACATAAAGAATTTGTTATAAATAAATGGATTGTAAATTTTTTAAAGAAAGAAAATTAATCGAAACCTATTTCAGTATTGTCAATTTAGAAAAAGAAAAACAAAAATTTCAAGATTGCCGAATAAATTTTAATTGATTTTAACGTAGGGTAAGTTAATTTTAATTTAGGACTTTTCCTTGAAGTTTATGTATTGTTAAATTTTGTTGTCGTTGTTGTAAATTATTGATAAATGTTAGAATTAATAACGGTTCCGGATCAGATTGAGACCTTCTATAACTTTTAAGTGTCGATGACAATTCCAATTGTGACAATTACCATGATATAAATAATAAGAAAAAAAATAGATTAAATAAAAATAAATCCCAAAAAAATTTTCTTTCATTATTTTTTAGCACTTAAACAAACTTCCTTAAATTCTCTGAGACAAAACTAAAAACATTTTGTCACAATAACAATATAACCCCTGTGAATTAAAGTGGTGTGTTTTTAATCTTAATATCAAATAATCAAGTATGATCAATGACAAAGAAAGTTAATTTGCGTTTCAAATCAATACATCTTAATGCAGCCACATAAAAAAATAATAACATTACCACTAAGACCATTTCTTTGTTAAAATGGCAAGAGAGGATAAAATACAACAGACAAAAAAAGAAAAAGAAACAAGACAAGAAACCAACAAGAAAGATTCAAGATCACCTTGTTATGATTCCAAGGATGGAAGACGCTTGCAGAATTTAAAAACCCCATTATTACATTTGAGCGGTCGAATAAAAATGATATAAGTATCGATCCCGTCATGTTTCTGAATCATAAAAAAATTCCCTAAGATTTTTATTGTCAGCAGTGCAGCACTGGAAATAGGGATTTAGTAGTCTCCGACCACATTTGAAGATTACTTGAAAAGAGACACCACCCCGTAACCGCTTTAGTGTGTGGGTGCGGAGCAATGAAATGAAGACATAAGATATCACGGTTGATTATATTCAGCAAAAAAAGAAAATAAGTTGAGATGAGTTTATAAGCGGAAGTATAGAATCATACGGATAAAAGATATTACTAATTGATCATTTTAACATTTCAGTCACATATAACAGAGAACATATTGTATATCTGAAAAATAGAAGGCAATTAAATTGATCACATATGTAATAAAATTTTGAAATGGCAAATAGTTATAATAAAATTTAATGGATGACTTCATCAAATCTCTTTTTCTGTTCTGTGTGCATTTCAAGCGAACATTAAAATATGGAATATCATATGCTTATTACTATTCCTAAACGATTATGTTTACTGCATATTTTAAACACTGTAGAAGAATGTATATAAATTAATAGTAGAATTTTTTTAATGAAGAATGATTATAAATTAGCTTCCAAACATTATTTTTCACAATTTATTTAATTTTTCCTTAAAGTAAAATTTCTGTTTTTGGGAATTTAGTGAAAACATTAATCAAAACAGCGCTTCACAAATCAAACGCAAAAAGAAAAACAATATGGCATTTTCTTGGCTTAATATTAAAAAAAAAACCACTGAGTTCAATACATGGTCGGCTTTAACATATTATTATCTCCAATATCTATACAGACACAGTAGCAATATTCCATACTCAATATAATGATGTTTATTAACCCGACTGACATCAAATCCATTGCTGTTTAAGGAAGTTTAAAGAACTTGAAGGCCTGTGAGCAGAGGGTTAAAAGTAACAATGAGTATCTTAGAACATTCTAAACATTCTCAATCTGGATTCCAGAGAACGTTTTGGTAAAAGCATACACACTCTAGTGTCTTCATAATAAGTAATTTTCCATAAAGTGGGGACTTACCACCACTTACCGTGAGGACTAGAATTATCAAAGGATTATGAAGGATTTACTAACTGCAACAGAGTATGGATTCACTAACTGCAACAGAGTATGGATTTGCAGAGTCTCTATATAATTAAAATTGCTTTTGGCACGATATACAGTCTGTACCGCCATGTAACGTGATAATCGCCCACAATGGATCCACCAAATATGCCTGTTTCGTGAATGTGACTAAAATAATAACAATTAACAATTTCTGACTTGTAGACACAATTTTATTGAGTCCCTTGCAAACAAAATCTGGACTCATCAGTAAAATAGTACAGAAAAGATAAAACCACCAATAAAATCAAGATGTAATATAATTTTAAAATTTACTACAAATTTTAAATTTGTTTTAATCCCCTAAAAAATTCAATTTTTATTACTTACAAAACCAAGATGTAATATAAACAATAAAACAAATATTGCTGCAGATGATTCACTTTCTTCATATTAAAAAAAAAGGAAAGAAAAAACGTCTAAATCTCATTACTAAGATACATAATCATTCTTATTATTGCATTACAAATACCAATGGTGAAAAAGTCAGACACGTTGACAGCTATGATTAAGAGCCTAAGACTTTGACAAAACATGAAGAAACCTTCGCCCCTCACTTCCCAAAACCCTCGTTAGCTGTCTCCCCACCAAAAGAGATCCCGTTAACAAATTAAACAAAAACGATGTCTGTCTGCAGCTGTAAAAACCTGCTGTTAGTCACCTAACCTATTCACCTCATTTGAAGACAAGAGTTTTAACACCCATCTTCAGAAGAGCTGTAAGATAAACCGACTGGAATGTGTGTCAAAGAAAGAAAGAGCTTATTTCCTGAATTTGTAGAAACAGTCGCTTTTTCAGATGGATGGGAATGATGAAAGTTTTAGACAGTGTTGCAGTGTCTGTCTATGAAGAGACTTTTTCTTTTTGCTGTTAAGAAGTGATGAATGGGTCTTCTCATTATTTTGGTTTATTTCTTAATGCTTATATAAAGCTTGAACTGGTTTACTCAATTTAATTTGCTGTTTCCTTTTTTTTTTTTTTTTTTTTTTTTTCTGTGCATCCCCAAGTCCATCCAGGGAATTCAACAAGATATACATTTTCAAAGTTGTTTTTAAATGTTTGCTACAACTAGTATAATTATGAAAAATTTATCTTAATTATAAATAAGCCCCTCCATAGCTAAGTTAAAGTATCAAAGTAAAGTGTGATACCATTAAGTAAAAAGTAAAATATAAATAAGTCAAAGTATAAATAAAATAAAGTATCCTTTGTATGTAATCTTTTAAATTAAAAATCAGAGCAGTAGATTTGAATCTGCACCAAAGTTGCCAATAATGAGGAGATAAAAAGTGTTAGTTCTAAGTTTTCAATAAATCTTCAAATGCAATCAAGAGAACTCAACGAGTTATGCATTTTTTACAATTTCTTTTTGAAGCGGTTGTTGTAGCAACTAATATAATCGAAGAGTTGAGAAGTTTGTCCCAATTGTAAGTTCCTCCATAAATAAGTAAAAACAACTTTTCTTTTTATCAATTTTCTAAATAAGAGCATGATGAAATAGATTTGAATCTGTACCAAAGCTGTTAATAATTAGTTGATAAAAAAAGAATTATTTTCACGTTTTGTATAATAATTGCCATTACGGATACAATTTCAACTGATGCAATTTCAGTCCAATGGTAACCACTCTGCCAATAATTCTACTGTTATGAGTTGTCAACTTTTGATAATATTAATCATCATCACTATGTGAATAATTTAATAATAATTAAAATTTTATAAATAAATTGCTCAAATTGTTAAAATTCAATATGATATAAATGCTGGATCAATAAAAGGTACAAGAAAGCTAGAATAAAATCTTTTAGATGTCGTTTAAACTGTGGTAAAATAAACAAATATATATCAAGCTCATAAAAAACATGTTATATTTACGAATAATCTTTAATATCAAACTGAGAGGATTGACGATTTAGGAAATAATCATCCCTTCATTAATGAATCGCAACTTAATTTTTAAAAATTGCTCTATAAGCCACATCATGTTATAAGGAGTGTAGGATATTTACTGCGAAATAAGAGACGAAATGCGTAGTAAATAAATAATCTGAACTGAAGAAGAATGCATCTTGTAATTAAACAAATGTTCATAAAACACGAAATATAATAAGACTCGGAAAAATGGTCATGGCTTAATTAAAGGGCCATGACTTACTGAATACTATTTTAATTAACAAAGAATTATGCAACACTGTTGGTGAATGAAAAGACAATTTACAGTAAACTTGCTCGTGTTTCAATAACTAAGACATGCATAATTGCTGAAATACTAGATTTGGATAATAATATAATGTTAAATAAGTGAGCGATATTTATCTATAAGTTTGTCTAAAGAATTCATTTCAGATAAAGGTAAAATTATTCACTGTTAACATCACCAGTATATAAAAACTTGCTTCCAAATAAAAAACGAATAAAAATAACCAGAAGCATTAAAAACACACCTCATAAAAAGTTAAACAATATAAAAATCGATCGAAATTTTTAGAATTTGTAGTATAAAAGAAATTATTCATAAATTAACCCTTGAGAAATATAAGAATAATTAATAATGAAATTAAACTTGAATATGTAAAAAAATGAAATGCATCCATATGCATAAAAATGTGTTGAGCATAAAAATTTTGTTTTTTTAAAACATATTTATTACCTAAACAATCTTTTGATATGGTATACCTACAACCTACTCATATGAAAAGCATACTGAAAAACTACATAAAATTTAAGATTCAGCTGAAAACACCATGAATGAAAGAAAATAAGCATTGAGCATAAAATTTAGTATTTTATATATTCATTACCCTAAACAATCATGTGATATATCTACAACTTTGACTAACTTTAAAAAAAACTACTCATATGAAAAACTACGTAAAATTCACGATTCAGCTGGAAACACCATGAATGAAAATGAGCACTGAACATACAATTTAGTTTTTATAACATATATTCATTAACCTAAACAATCGTGTGACATATCTACAACTTTAACTAACTTAAGAAAAAAAACCCTACTCATATGAAAAGCATACTGAAAAATTACATAAAATTCACGATTGAACTGAAAGCACCATGAATGAAAATAAACAGTGAGCATAAAATTTAGTTTATTACCCTAAACAATCATGATAATCGTGATATGTCTAAACTTTAATTTAAAGAAAAGAATCTTCTCATATGAAAAACATACTGAAAAACTACATAAAATTCACAATTCAGCTGAAAGCACCAGTTAACGAGATGAAGACAAGCCCTGAGGGTGAAGAAATAACTTTACTTTATAAAAAAAAAAAAAGAAAAATGAAATGAAAAAGGTTGAAAAAGAGTCCTTTGCAGATCTTCAAAATGAGATTAAAATTTAAACCGATCCGTGATCGCTTGAAAATGGAAGAGTCCATTACGGCTAATGGTAATGACATGTAAAGTGTGCCAATACTTTTCACTCCCCATTAGGCATTCAGAAATCCATTTCGATTCAGGCATCCCTCAGCTTGCAATGAGGACGTCTCACTCAGTCATTACGTAACAGATGTTCCGTCGAGATCTTGCAGCAGATGAGAGTGTGAATGCAAGCACAATTTCTGACTTGGAAAACTTTTTACTTTGGAAATAGTTCTCGCTCTTTTCTTCTTATTTTTTTCTTCGAAATCCTTTTTGTAGCTAATGCTTTTAAGATAAAGAAGTTGACGAGTCAATAAGAAAGCAGTTTCACATAGAGAATTTAGATGAAAGTTTAAAAACATGCAATACAAAATTAATCAATTCCTACTTTTTTCACACTATATTTCAGAAAGTCCTTTATAAATAATTTTCATTCATTTTTTAAGATTATCTGGCGCCATCTATTGGTAGATATATGCTGCTTAAATCTAAAAAAAAAACAAATTAATTAAATTTAATTACTGAATTAATATTTAAAAAAACTGTATTAAGATCAAGTGTCATCCACTACAAGCTCCAAAAAATGTATTTGAACTTGAGTGGTGGAATAAAAAAAAGTATTTTATGAACGATTGAAAATTTGAACAAGATATATATAGGGAGAGTCTGAGCTAATAGTAGGAATTGAATAATCAAATGCTTAAATCTCTCTTTAAAAAATATAAAGTATTGACAGTATGATTTTCAATTAAAATTCAAAATATTCTATTATGAGTTTTTTTTTTTTTTTTTTGAAGTAATGTAAATACTTTAAAAAATCAACACTTGCCACATACTTATGTGTTTGAAACATTTTAATCAATTACTATTTTCAGTAGTAATAATTATTATAGTCAGTAATAATTTTTCAGTTAAATTAGTGTTATTATCAGTAATAATTAATTTCAGTTATAATTGTATTCAATTTCCCAACCCTAATTTCTTTTTTATCAATAAAAATCAGTTGTATTTCCTTCCATAAAACAAATTTAGGAAGATCTTTTTAACTTTTGCGATTCATTTGAAACTTCCCGAAAAGCTCTTGATCAATTGTTTTGTGTTTCAAAATATAATTTGTAAATCAATTAGATTGAATGCAAACACAATTTCTAAGTCGGAAAACTTTTTACTTGGAAATATTTCTCGCTCTTTTCTTTTCTCTTTCCTTTTTTTTTTTCTTCGAAATCATTTTTGTAGTTAATGCTTTTAAGATAAAGAAGTTTCATTGGTGATAGAAGGGTGATAGTCAATAAGAAAGCAGTTTCGCGTAGAGAATTTATATGACAGTCTAAAAATAATCAAATTCTTCAATCTTTGTCTAAAAGAACATAAAGTATTTAAAGTATGATTTGCAATTAAAATTCAAGCTATTTAATTATATTTATTTTTAAGGAGGGTAAATAATATGCTCCAAACTTATGTGTTTGAAACACTTTAATCAAGTACTATTTTCAGTAATAATCCTAAAATTAGTAAGCGTTATCATTTCACGTTATTAATTAAAAATGTTCTGTAGCTTGATACCACAGGTTTCGGGTTCGAGTTCCGCCGGTGCATGAACGTGTGTAGCTATTCGAAATCCATTTTAAACAATAGTTCCTGGTCTATTATGATTGCAGATCCTTGGGCTTAGGGCTGACGACCCTACCTGTAAAATGAAAAAAATCTCTTTCGGAATCTGCAAATAAGTGGATGACCATGGTCCAACATGGACAGGGAGTTAGTTATTAATTTAAATTTCTATGTTTGTAAATAAATAATTTCAGCTTTAAGCAAATTGTTTTCAATTTCACTACCCAAATTTCTTTTTTATCATTAAAAAGCAGTTGGATTTCTAACTTTTAAGATTCATTTAATGCTTCCCAGAAAGCTCTTGAACAATTGTTCTGTATTTCAAGATTTGATTAGTAAAATTAACTAGATTTCAAAAGTCAAAAGAAGAAAGTAATTGTAAATTCCAATAAGAATTAATATATATGTACATATATATATATATATATATATATATATATATGCATTTGCAATATTGTATTAACTAAAGTATTTAATTAAATGGAAACTTTTTACCTTAATACTGCTCTAAAGCTCGATATGTCGCCATTGGTAGGGTGCTCCACTAGAATACATGAAGACTTAAGTTCAATTCCGCTGGTGGTATCTGTGGCAGCTACCGCATTCAGAAACGAGTTGACCCTATAGTAATTCCGACAACATCAACATTTCTCAACAACAATCAACCTGGTTTATCCACATTTTCTCCAATACCACACGCAATCGTGTTGCAAATACCCCTGAAAGTCCTCCCAGAAGGCAATTATTTGTATTCACCATCAGTTTGTGGATTGTTTGTAGTATAGGTTTGGTTTGTCGCTCAACGGTTATTCTGTGTACACTTTAGGTTAATTAGACTGGTGCCTACAGTTTAACGTGTAGATTCCGAACCACTCACAAATAATCATGTCATCGCCAGGATTCTAATTTGAAGCACCAAAGGCCAAAACGTTAGCCAGTTGGCTATCAAGCTACCTGTTCGTAGTACAGAAAATTGGAAACACGAGGCTTACACGATGTACAAATATATATAATGCTGCAAAGATGGACGTGAAAACAATTGTTTAAAAAAATAACCCACTATTCGCAAACAATATTCATCAAAAATTTTTAATCCTGCACTGGAACACATGGTTAAATAGAGTTTTAAGAATAAATTTTAATGTTTGGTTTGTCACTCTACGGTAATTTTTTTTTTTTTTTTTTTGCACATTTCAAGCTAAATAGACCGAGATCTACTATTTAACTCAGATTTAGAATCACTGGCAAACATCCATTCCCATCGCCAGGATTCGAACCCTGAAGCCTGTGGTACTAAAAAAGTCAGAGCGCTAACCAACTGGCCATCAGATACCTTAATTTTTAATGGAGCGAAGTGAACAGGTAAAAAAATTTAAATGAAAACCAAATAAAATCAAATTTTGTATGGTATATTTCATTATCAATATTTAATTAATAACAAAAAGTAACTTAGTTTTTATACTTGTAGAAATAATGTCAAAGAAAAATTTAATTTTATAAAAAGAAAGAAGAGAAAAGACACCCCCAAAAAAAACTTTTAAACGTTTCTAATTTCTTCTAAACTAAACGCCATACATTTGTTTCATTTTTTTTAAATCAACACATATATTTCTTCTAGGTGGTCCAACATTGAAGCAACCATTAAAAAGAAAAACAGCCTCTTTATTTCTTTAACGCGGTTGAATATCACCTAAGCCAAACCAAGTTAACCTCAAAGATCCGCCAAAGAAAAAAAAAGTCATTACGGGAGATAGAGAATGAAGCAGAAACAGAAAGAATGATAATTAAAGCTCTTTGTGGAGTGAGATTTGGGTACCAGAGAACAAACGCAGACAGACGAAGAAACGAGGTGGATGGTCCCAGTAAAATTAGGTGGAAATTGAAGAAGAAAATGGTAAAAATCACGCCTTCTTTGAAATAAATTTCGCTCTGCGGACATTTTTTTACACTTTAGGATGATTAGACAGGGATCTAATGTTTGAGCTGAGTTGCCCCTTTACAGTTTGGGAATGATGTGGGTGAGAAGTTTGACTGGGCTCCGTGACACTCTTAAAGTCAAATGAAACCGGGAATTACCGCCTAAAGTGGATTCCGAACCGCTACAAACATCCATTGCACCACCAGGATTCGAAACCTGTGGTACCGAGCTCCACAGCGCTAACCGCTTGGCCATCAGGCTCCTGTTCAGCGTGGATTCAGAATCATTAACAAACATTGATGCCATCGTCACGATTCGAATCTAAAGCCCGTGGTACCAAAAAGGGTAGAACGTTAACCAACTGGCCATCGGACCGCTTAATTTGTAATGAAACGAAGTGAACAGGTAAAAAGAAATTTAAATGAAAATCAAATAAAACCACATTCAGTGTGGTATATTTCATTAGCAATATTTAATTAATAACAGGTTAAAAATCCAGTTTTTATACTTGTAGAAACGGGGCCTGAATGGCCGAGTGTCTGGCGCTCGGTACCACAAGTTTCGGGTTCGAGTCCCGGTGGTGCCATGGATGCTTGTAGAGGTTCAGAATCCACTTTAAACCGTAGATCCCGGTCTAACATGATCGTAGAGCTTTGCGGGGGTATTGTTACTCGCGCGTCCGCAGCTTATCTTGAAGTTACATGCATCTCCTGGGAAATGCTAAGTGAGTAACGTCGGTGCAGCGCTTGTTTTAAGGCATCGCAGATAATTGTCTAAGTGTTTGCCAGCTGCATCAGAACAAGAAAAAAATTACTTGTAGAAATAATGTCTTTCTTCTAGGTGGTCCAGCTTTCAAACAGCTATTAAAAAAAAAAAAAAAAAACGGCCTCTTTATTTCTTTAACGCGGTTGAATATCACTAAACCAAACCAAGTTAACCTCAAAAAGATCCGCCAGTAAAAAGTCATTACAGAGAATGAAGCAGAAACAGAAAGAATGATAATTAAAGTTCTTTGTGGAGAGAGCTTTGGGTGCCCAGAACAAATGCAGAAACTCACTGGAGATGGATGGTCCCAGTAAAATTAGGTGGGAAATTGAAGAAGAAAACTAAACAAAATGGCAAAAATCACGCCTTCTTCGAAATAAATTTCATAACGAAGCTGCATCATGCCGGCTTTCGTTTGTCATTAGCCAGTCCCGCCCCGTCACGATTCTGGGACCGAACCCGGAACAAGACACGAGTTTCTGGTAATGAGTTTTCCTTGTAGTAGTTGATTCGTTTTTTTTTTTTTCCATTTCTTTCTGGTTTTCTATTTCTTCATTTGGAATTGGAATTGCATTGCTAGGAAAGACGTAGAAAAATAAATAAATTATTATAATATATTGAATAGATTTGTTGATGAAATCTAATTGGATTTCTATCTTTTAATTAAAGAGTTACGTAAAAACTTTCAACTCTACGAAAAATAATTTAAAAAAAGTGATATATATTCATATATGTAAACTATTAATATTGGTAATAGTGACAGCAATTGGTGAATAATAAAAATATATATTAGGATTATTTTAGTAAATAAATCATGATAAAAATATTGAACTTAAAGAGGTAATTAAAGAGGTATTCAGGAAAACATTACTCACACCATAAATTATCAATAAAATTTTGTCCTATTGTAGTTATATAATGTAGGAAAATATAACTGAAAAAAACTTCTCATTAAAATATAAAATATATATATATATATACACAAAAATTGGAAAAAATAATTTATTCATTTAATTCTATAATGTATATGCATGCTGTTTACAACTGTAGTTATTTTAAGCCGATGAGTTTTTATTAAATATAAAGCAAAAAGATAAGAGAGCTATAGATATCATGGAGCAGATGTTAAATAAAAAAATATTACTGTCTTGTTAATGATGCATATAACTTATAAACAATCAATAAAGCTATTATAAAAATATGTGTTATTAATTTCCTACATAAATATCACTATTTAATGAATTTGAAAATCATTTATTTCCACAAAACTACCTTGAAATCGATTAGAATGAAAATTTATAAAAAACCTAATTTTATATTAATTTTTACTTTTGGTTTTTATTTGCATTAATTTTATATAATTTTTTAATTAAAAAGATCCGTCTGGTTTTTCTCGTTAAATAAATTCGTTATCAAATTGATCTTAGCAATTAGGCATATCAACTTTAATAAAAAGACCCAGTGTTTTAAATTTTGGCCGAATTGGATATCATCTATTTAAATTCTAGCCGTTGGTACCACAGGCTTCAGGTTCGAATCTTGGCGATAGCATGGTTGTTTGTTACTGGTTTGGAATCCACATTATGTAAAGTCCTGTAAGTTAATTGTTAGGGTTGAACTGTAGGCCTCGGTCTATGGCCTAAAGTGTGCACAAAATAACCGAACAACAGACCAAACCAAACCTCTATTTAAATTCGTTAATCATTGACATTAGCAATAGGCATACCAATTTTAATAAAGAACCCAATGTTTACAGTAAAAAAAAACATCTCTTTTTAGGATTTGGGATCATCTATGTAAATAATCATTTATAGACAAGAAGTCTCTGTTCATACATGTTTTCAATCTATTAAACAAAATATAAATCTATATATTCTTTTAGATTTAAAAAAAAATCATAATTAAATAGAATTCAGTAATATCAATCACACGATAAATTATCAATAAAATATTGTCGTAAGATAGTTAAAAGTCTTTGAAAATAAAAAAAAAAAAAAATTCTTTTACAGTTTTTTTTTTTTTAATTCATTTTAAACATTCTATTAACACTACACACGCTACTTAGAAAAGTAGGTAATTCCTTAAACAACACCAATCACAGGAAAAAAAAGTGCAACGTATGTGCCAAAGAGAATGATAAATTATATGACATAAATATAAGAAAACCCCTTTATTCCCCTGCTATCCAACAGACCATAGAATTGGACATCATCTATTTAAATTCTGGCCGTTGGTACCAAAGGCTTCAGGTTCGAATCTTGGCGGTGGCAGGGGTTATTTGTTACTGGTTCGGAATCCATGTTATGCAAGTCCTGTAGGTTAAATGTAGGGTGAGCTGTAAGTCCCGGTCTAATTAGCCTAAAGTGTGCACAAAATGACAGTAGAACGACAGACCAAACCAAACCTCTATTTAAATAATGTTAATTCATTGACATGAAGTCTTTTTGGATACATGTTTTTCATCCTATTAAACAAAACATAGATCTAATTTTAGACGTAAAAAAAAATCATAATTAAAAGGGATATTCTGTAACATCAATCACACGATAAATTATCAATAAATTTTTTTCTAATATAGTTATAAAATCTAGGAAAATATAACATTCTCTGAGTATATAAAAAATTCTCATTAAAATTATAAAAAAAAAAAAAAACTATCTACACTATTCCCTTTCCGAAATTCATTTAAGCATTCTATTAACACTACACACGCTACTTAGAAAAGTAATTCCTTAAACAACACCAATCACATGAAAAAAATGCAACGTATATTGCCAAAGAGAATGATAAATTATGACATAAAAATATGGGGAAAACCCCTTTATCCAAGCAGACCATACGCCGAACAGAACGCGGCAACAGCAATACGTAA